>VDFB02018011.1:0-55872 GCA_007258455.2 Sequoia sempervirens
CTTAAAGAATTGCTTGTAAAGTTGGAAATAGAACCAATCAATAGTCTTAAGAAAAGATGGCTTATTGAAGGTCTACTTCTGTCATTAAGAAAAAACATGAAGGTAGTGTTGTGACCTTTTCACACATCGCCCCATTGCAAATGGGGACCCTTTGTTTTTGCTTTTTGAGTTTTTGCCTTGGCGTCACAACTGCTATTTACCATGTTTCTTTTACAATGAGGAGTTTGAGTTTTTGAATGGTCGCCCGAGTCAAGTGAAGAATTTGAGCCCAAATCAGTATGCAAACATCATCAGAATACTTAGAGGGCTCGAGGGTCGAAGATCAACTATCGTTTGAGCCAATTCTGACACCTCCTACTTTTTGGGGATTTCCCCTCCGGACCCCCTATTTTTTAGGGACTTTATTTTTGGCCTATTTTGGACTTCCTATTTTTTAGGGGCTATTTTTGGAAAGTTACTATTTTTGGAAAAGTTTCTATTTTTGGCAAGATTTCCATCTTTGGAAAGTGCCTGGATTTCAAAAAATAAGTCAGAAATACCAAAAAACCAATGGAAAATCACAAAAAATCAATTGAAAATTTGGAAAAATTCATAGAAAAGTCTGAAAAATTATGAAATCCATGGTGAAATCTGAATAAGTCTGAACACTGGTCTGAAATTAGAGATGGCAAAAGGGCTGGAAAGTTCGCTCAACATGTAGAATGTGTTGTACCCAAAATAATTTTTTGGCATTCTGATAAATTGAGCTAAATATTGTTAAAATGTCGTCAAAAGTCTGTTTTAGGTCAAACCAAACATAGGGTCTTTGTGGGCTTCTGTCAAGGAAGACGTGCAAAATTATGAAAATTTGAAAATTAGGGTTTTACGCCCTATTTTCAAGGAAACCCCCCTAAAATAGGACCTTCCCAAAAATGATTGAAAATGATTTTGATAGGATTAAATGACTTCACGATCACATTGGTCAAGTCAAAATCATCAAAAGACACGTTTTACTCTGGTGGGTCTATTTCCATTTTCAGGAACAAAGTTAGGAGCTCTGCAGCCATTAATGGCAGATTGGCCAATACCAAGTGTTGAAAGCTAAGCTTCAAAAGCTTTGATGATGCAACCATGGCGAAAAAGATCTAAAAAGATGCTTTTTGATGAAGGAGATTCCTGAAACCCAAAAATGTCAAAATTTGACTAACTCTGGAAACGTTACACAGAAGAGACAAGTTCGCAATGCTGAAAAGAGCCTTTTTCAGATAGGGGCACCCATGATCCTTAAAGGTCAAATGCAGCTTGTTGAATCATCCAAGGCAGTCATCCTCGACGTTTGCTTGCTGGCTCGACAACGAAACAAACAACTAGATCATCTGATGAGTTGATCATAAGCAGTTGTCGACGAAGCGAAAAGAGGCAGTTGACGAAGTATCAAGAAACGACTGTCGAAAGTGAAGATCAAAGCGAAAAAGAGCCTTTTCCAAGGAAAGGCGCCCTTCTTTCTGGACCTCTAGATGTTGTCAGATGACTAAAGGCCTCCCAGGACAATCTTCTCAGCCTAGATAGATCTCAACAACGCAACTGCGAGCACAGGCATCTGACGAAGCAATCAACGAATGATCAGGATCAAACCAGGGCACATTTCAGATAAAGATAACTAAGCAAAAGAACAAAAGCGCCCTTTTAGATGAGGGGCGCCCTTGAATAAAGGGACCCTAAACTGACTTCTAAGTTTTCCAACTCCAGTCATCTTTGGCGAAACGGAGCTGGCTACTTGACGAGATATCAAACAAGATCATTTGATTCTCCGATCAACGAGAAATTCAGATCAAAGCACGAGAGGTCAATTCAAAAGGCTGAAGAACGAAGATTGAAAATTCACCAGGCAAAAGCAAAAGCGCCCTTTCTTGGAAAAGGCGCCCTTTCTTTTGAGACCTTGAACTCAGCTTTTTGTCATCATGTCTCCTAGGCACTTCTCTTCAGGTTGGATCCAGCTCAACAGTGAATGTACCAACAACAACTCAGGATCAACAGATCAATCTAGATTCAGGATCAAACTGGGGTCATTCAACAAAGAAAATAATAAAAAACTTGCAAAACTCAAAAGGGACGCCTAGAAGAAGTCAAAGGCCAAGTTGTTGACTAAAGTCAAGATATTTTGAGATAAACTTGGCCAACTCACTCCACGATCAGTGGAAATCACCTTTTTCAACTTCAGATCAAGCCAAAACAACTTTTGATCATGAGTTAAGTCCCCAAACTTGTGGATCTAAGGCTTGAGTCTATATAATCAAGGTATAGGCATCCTACTTCATTATTTCATTGCAGGTTGATGATCAAGAACAACCATAAGCTCTCAAGGACGCCATTTACAGATCTGGACAAGGTTTTCAGCCGTTCTTCAATATTTCTTGCAGATCTGAAGCAGAAGAAGATTGCTAATCTGAGGTTGGATTCAGAGACAGATTTTCTCAGGGAGTCGGATAAAAAATTCCAATCCATCTTCTATCTACTTCCTCTCTTCTTGTCTTAGGTTTTCTTGCATATTACAAAAAAGCAATAGGCTACATCAGATCTGATCAACTGGGTAGATTCAGCATAATTTTCCAATGAAACCCATCTCGTCAGATTTTCCAGAATCAACAAACTTGCTGCCCCTATTTTTCGGGGTTTTTCCAAAAAAGTTTCAGAATCAAAATTCTAAGGAACTGGGCTTGTTCAGCATTGAAGCACGAACAAAACCCATGTGCCAGACTTTTTCCGAAAAATACTTCTTGGCAGGGCGCTATTTTCAGGGGTTTTCGAAAATTATCAGAACAAGGTCAAGTTTACAGTCAATCTTTAAGTTTTTCAAGATGCAGTACTCTCAGGTACAATACAGGACCAAGACGGCCCTATTTCATGATTACTAGAAAACGGTTGACACAAAGTTACATCAGGTAAACCTAGTAGTTGATTTAGAACAGCTGGAGGGCATGAATCAGATCACATTGCAGAATATTGAAGAATCTGGGTTGCTACAGGCTGCATCCATCCCCATCACATTACAGAGCGTGGCGCTTGTAATTGCTTGTGTTAAGCATTACAATCCTACCACTAGAGAAATCAAAGCAGTGGATGGGAGAATTGTTTGTAGTCTAAAGCCTCAGGATATTGAAAAGTGCTTTGATATTCCATCATGTCCTAATAGCAAGGTCATATCAGTGACGGAATGCAAGAAGGCATTCGAGACAGCCAAAGACAAATGTCAAAGGATAATAGCTGGAAAATGGCCAAAAGTGACAAAGGCTAGCTTGCCTAAGTTGGTGGGACGAGGAGAATGTAAAGATGAGTACGCAGTGTTAATCACTCTACTCAATAGAATCACTGGAGAAGAGGATGGCAATCAATTCCAGTCATGGATGTATTGTCATTGCGAAAATCATTGGCAGAAGGGAACATTATGACTAGGTCACTCTGATTAGTGACACTCCAGATCACTAGGTATCTGGAAGCTCATAGGTTCCACACGTGTTCTTACCTGGTGTACCTGATTGCCTTCCAAGGTGATTTCAGGATATTGAACAATGTGGGAACCTTAGGTGTGCAGAAGGTTCATGAGCATTTTACACGTCTTGAGTTTACTCAAGCGGAGCAACACTTCAAAAGAACAAGTGATCACTTCATCATGCACACCGTACGTGAGCTAGACCATGAGATGCACGACGTATTTCACAGACAGCCAGAGAGGCAATGGCGGATTGGATGGATTGGTTCATCCAATTCCCTACGTTCTCCTACATACGCGTGTATGGCTACATTGGTCACCTCGCCATGCTGCCAAGACACCCTCAGATAGGGTAGTCTTCATGGAATTCCTGAGACAGTTGCCCGAAGTCCACGTCTACTTGCACTTGAAGAAGAAGACAGCTGTAAACTTTCCTGTTGGAATGGGACTATATAGATGCAGGTTCACGGAAATGCTAAGATGATGAGTCAGGAAACGGTGAGGCTTAATCTCAAGTACCTCATTGAGAGAAAGTCCTATGATCCCAGAGGGCTCTATGCAGCGCATCTCGAGCAACACTCGTCACATAAGTCTTCTATGGAAGATTATTGGGTAAATTGTCAAGGCAGGTATGAAGTGTGAAGAAGGAACTATAGCAGGTTCAGGCTCCCGCAAATTTCAGATTTTATGTCAGCATACATCGAGGGTTTATCCAACAATGAAGGGAAAGTCATTCTCCCCTCATTCTTCGCAGATTCAATTGACTCCCAACCGCTCCCAAGAGTGGATTGGTATGCCAAGGAAAACACGTCAATAGAGGAAAGAACGAGTAGAGTGGTTAGAAATAGCCAACTCTATCTCGACAGCAAGAAATCAAGGAAGGTGATACCTCACAGAACAAAGCCGCCACAGGTTCAGTCTACACCACTTTCCACTTCAAAAAAGAAGCCTAGGCAGAAGCAGTGGTGCAATCCTCCCCAAGGGATGAGGATGTCGAAGCCTACAAAGCCCAGAACACAAAAGACACATGTGGAGGAAGCCACACACAGTCCTGAAATAGTCATGGGTATTGCTGCCCTAGAGCAAGGAACAAAGAGTGCTACCCCAGAACCAGCAGAAGTTGTTGCTAAGGAGCCAGAAGCAATAGTTGTTGAAGAGCCATTAGCAGAAGTAGCAGAACCAGCAACAGAAGAAGCAACAACAGAAACAGTGCATGTTATGGAAACAGAGCCGCCAATATCACCACCATCACAGCAGTCGCAAGTCCTCATTGACTTGGACTCGCCACCAAGAGACATTGCTCCAACACAGTCTCACACATCGGGCATTCAAGGGCCCCATATTCCTCCTCCTAGTGAAGTTAGCCGAGATTCCATTTGGCTTGAAGGCTTCCTAGGAAGAAAGAGGGAAAAACCCTCCTATGAACTTGACTTCACTAAATTCGACCACGTCCCACAAGACATGCCGACAAAGAAGTTGAAGAAGGAAGTTCACATAGAAAGGAATGCAGAGTGTGAAATTATCATAGAGACTGCTGCCCCACCAGTAGAGAAAAGCATACACGAGGTACAAGTAGAAGACTATACATTGTCTAAACTTAACCTCGGGAAGACTACACGACAAGTGGAGGCAGATCTTCTCAGAATAGCTTCGGTGAGCGCACAAGAAAGAATGGCCAATGATGGAAAAGAAAAAGCAGCCTTAAAGGCTGAAAATCAGCAACTGAGGTCATACATTTCCAGCTTGATGCATGGCACCCCGAAAGTCTCAACCTTACTAGCAGGATTGCTAGATCTCCCCGCAAAACAAAATCATCAACAACTGATAACATACGGAAAACACTTGAGAGATCAAGTAGAAGAGTTTGTTCTCAAAGGTAGATGTATACTGGCAAATCTATACCAGTTACGGGATAGAGCACATGGACTTCGTGCAGAGATCCAGCAATCAAAACGAAGAATTGCAGAGAAGAGGCTAGAAGACGAGAGCACAATTGCAGACTTGCAATTGGCATATCAATCAGTCTACTCCAAAGAAAACAAGCAACATCTCTTTGCTTGGAAAGAACAGCTGGCGTACAAGGTGAAAGCCTATGACGCCCATTCAGTAGAGTTCATTGACTACAGACGGGTGGTCGCCACTATTATCAACTTCGCAAGAATGTTGGTAATATCATTCTCTTGCATGGAATATCAGCATGAGGGAGGAGAATACATCGAGATGGTTACTGTACAGAATCAGTTCAGAGACGTCATCCGCAGTACCTTTCTTGATGATCCAGATGGTTGCAAGCTAGCCAAGGTGGCAGCTTTATCAACCAAGTTCAAAGAGGCAACATCTCAGCGTATAGACTTCGGAAATCAACTCACGACAAGTGAGGTAATGCCCAGACGCCACGTCATCATCCTACAGAGCATTAACTCCCCAAAGGCTGATGAAGTCAACGAATGGATAGAAACACTGTTGATTAATGGTGAGCTGTAAAGGCACCAAAGAAGGACGTCCTACACCCTCCAAGTGGCATTTATGATACTTGAGTTTGACTTGATGCTTCTTTCCAAGTAAACTCAAGATGACATTAAATGTAATTGGAGTTAACTTGATGCCCCTTTCCAAGTTAACTCCATATCCCTTAAATCATGCATTGTCAGATCCCACTGATTAAGGATGTCTAATCGGCTTCCATAATTTGTGGATCTTAGATCTCCACTAAATATGGATGTCTATTTTGGAGGGATACTTTACATTAAAGTTCACCTTTAGTTTACTTTCAGTCAACTGAAGTAGTTTCCAGTTGACTCTTTGTATACTTTCAGTTAACTGAAGTAGTCTTTCAGTTAACTGCTTGTTCCCCCTTTTTAGGAATAAATCTTGCTAATTGATTGGCAAGAACTCATTGTTAACTCAAGGAAATTTTGGGGTTGCCCACTCCTTTGAGTTCTATAAATAAGAGCCTTGGGCTCATTGTTTTTTTAACCTTTACTTGCTATGCAAAATTGCTGCGCCATTGTTGCCAACGGCTTTGAAAGTGAATATTTGTTCACTCTTGGATGAGAGTTCGTTGGTTGATTGTAATCGTGCATGATTTTGTGCCTTTGCTATCCCAACCTTTGTAATTCGTTGATGAAGCTTGAAGAAGAATATCAGAAGGTGCTTGCATTTTGATCTACATATTTGAGTTCTTTCTATGTCTTGTATCAAATAGCTTGTTGTTTCATTTCCCTCCTCGAATAGGGGTTCCTCCTCCTTGGATATTTGTCATTGACAGTTATCGTTTGTTGTGGAAAATCTCCTTAGAAAGTCCGACCTCCTAAGAAAAGCATATGGAAAAGAGTGAAGAAAGTCTGCCCAGCACTTTAACTCATGTCGAAAATGCTTTATAAAGTCCACCCAGCTGGAGAGGTGAATGGAAAATCATGTGGAAAGTCCTCTTAAAAGTCTGCCATCTCTTAGAAAGACAAGTGGAAACTCCTATGGGAAGTCCGCCATGTAGAGAGGGGTATTTGGAAAGAGCTATGGAAAGTCTGCCAGCTGTGAAAAGGCATTTGGAAAATTCTTCATGAAGTCCGCCTTGCTTTGGAAAAGCAAGAGGAAAGACCATGAGCAAGTTCACCCAGCTGGGAGAAGTAAATGGAAATTCATCTTCAAAGTCCACCTAGCCTTGGATAAGTAAGTGGAAAGTCCTTTTGGAAGTCCGCCCAGCTTGATGGGGAGTGAAAAAGCTTAAGAAAGTCTGCCATAGGGTGAGATAGCAATTGGAAGGAGCTTGAGAAAGTCCGCCCAGCTGGAGAGGTGAATGGAAAATCATCTAGCAAGTTCGCCAACTTTTGAAATGGAATAGTGGAGAGATATAAAGAAAGTCTGCCTAGCCTTGAAAGAAGATAAGAAAACTCTCTAGCAAGTCCGCCTTGCCTTGAGAAAAACAATTGGAAAGACCTCTAGGAAGTTCGCCTAGAGAGAGAAAGGTGAAATAACAAGAAAGAAAGAAAGTCCACCATGGAGAAAAGTAATTGGAAAATATTTCATGAAGTCCACCACGAATAGAGAGAGAGTATGGTAAATCAACAAGAAGTCTGAATTCAAGAAGAAGAGATGGTGAATTAAACATGAAATATGCCAATGCCAAGAAGGAAAGTGGAAAAGAACTCATCAAGTCCACCTGGAAGGAATGGTGAAAAGGTCACGAAGTCCGTTGGAGGTAGATTTGAAAAGAATCAAGCAAGTCCGTCTTTAGGAGAGAGAATGTGGAAAAAATCTTTATGAAGTCTGATCCACCACTGAAATAAAGCCAAGAAGTTCACCTAAGCTAGAAGGCACAATGGTAAGGAAGTCCTAAAGTCCGACATGCACATGGCAAGACAAGAGTAAAGTTTGAAAAGCACATGGCAAAAGCACAGGGGAGTTCTTCTCCAAATTCAAGGCAATTCAAGGAATTTCAGAGTAATCTGGAAAGAATGACTTGACAATGAAAAGCACATGGCGAAAGCACAGGGGAGTTCTTCTCCAAATTCAAGGAAATTCAAGGAATTTCAGAGTAATCCGGAAAGAATGACTTGACAACTTCAAGTCCAGACATCTACTCCAAGGGGAGACTTCCAAACCTCAAGTGCAAGTGAGAAGAAGAAATCAAAATCTTAAAGGAGATCCAAGATCAAAGCTAGGAAGGAACAAGCACAAAGGATAGAATCATCGGTAGGAAAATATTCTAAGGCAAGCACATGGAACAAGACCAAAGTGACCAAGGAAGACCTCCAGCACACCGAGGTGGCGCCTCGTCATCTTCCAACCAATCAAATTATTCCAAATCAACATGCAACAACTTTCTATTTCATTGTTGGTTCATATTTAGTAAAAAGGACAAGTGTCCCCGAATGTAATTTTCTCATTGGTCGAGGAGTTAGTTATGACAAGCCCTAATTAGGGTTTTATTTTAATCTCAGCCGTTGATCCTAAATCAATCTTGGCCATTGAATTGTAATTGGGGAGCCTATAAATTGAGCTCACCCCCTCATTTGTAAAGCAGGGGGAGCATGTTGCAAAACATGTTGAGCTAAGTAATTGTTGTGTACGACTACTAAAGTAATAAGTAATGCATGCATTGTTCTGATGGTGATTAATTATCTTATTTTGGAGTTGTCATGGTTCTTATCCCTCATCATAGTTTAGATTTTATTTCATGTATGTTAGATGAATGCAAGATCTGATAAGTATTGATTATGGTGAAACTTTTGCTCATACTTTCTTTGAATGGATGATTTTCATTCAATGCGTAAAGTTAGCCTAGCTTACTTTTGTGGATGCTTAACTTCTTGTCTGGATAAATATTGTTCGATTTGATGGTAGTTATTCATGACGTGAAAATCATAAGCACATTCCCTTGAAGATTGCACCCACTTTGTGTAGTTGTCGTTGAGCGTGGCGAAGCAAAGCATGGTTATTGGTTTCGCCAAGTCAATACCATCTCTTGAATTCTTAGGAAGTAGATTAGAAATTCTAAACCCTTATCTCCTTTTTCAGTTTGTTTGATCCAGGACCCAAACAATAGAGCTTCATTGTCTAGACCTTCATTGTGAATTGAACAAGCCTAGCATAAGTCCCTTTGTGTTACCAGCATATCACAATGACCACAGAGCTTATCCACACCTAACATAAGGAACCTTGGAATTGCCATATGATCTTCTCGCAATCTTAGCATATGCGGTGGTTTTTCAAGAGAGGATAGGATGTCTTTGGGCATTTTATTCTGATGTTTGGTGTGTCACAAAACAGGCATCAACAGGTAGTACCACCCTCTTCCTATTCAAAAGCCTAGAATCGGGCAATGGACATAGAAAGTGAAGATAAAATATCCTCGCGCAACAAAAGAAAAACAGAGGAAGATGGAAGTTCAGATGACAATAGTGACAATGAATCAAGAACAGTACAAGTGCTCCGAAGGGACATGCTCTGAATGATGAAAGAATTGAAGGTGGAGAAAGAAACTAACGAACTCTGGTGTACTGAGCGCAAAATTGAGGACACAAAAGGTAATTGTCCTAGAAAGATGTTTTGCAAGATTTTCCAAGTTATGGGTCATTCAATAAAGGAGTGCCCATACAATTTGAAGACCAAGAGTACACAGTTTATGCAAGGAGAGGAGTCCACTCCATCGAAGCCACAAAATGTGTCTCCAAGAAGTTATCAAAATCAAAGAGGACTAAGCCAAATATAGTATGACCCTAAAGGACACCCTATCATACAATGTCAACAATGTAATGATGGGGACACTTTGCAAGATATTGCCAAAACAAGCAAGACAAAGTGCAATTATTGTGCAAATGGTGTGGACCTAGAGACCATGAAGACATTGGATGTCCGAAGCAAAAGGCTATTGTCAACATGATTGATGTAAGGCATAATGAAGTATTGGTCGTTAGTCACACCCAAGCAAAGAAGGCTATGTACCTAGACCCAAATACAAAAAACGAAAGGCTTCGTGAAGTAAGGGCTAAGGTGGAGAATGTTATGGATAATGAACGACGCCACTCAAATGCAAATGCAAGTACGGTAACATATTAATTATAATTTAAAAAATATATTGCAAGGAAAGTATTTCAAACTATCGTACCAGTTAAAGTAGTGGATTTATTGCAAAGTAATCTTGACCTTCGAAATGGTATTGTATTGAGTGAGAATTTTACGATGCTTGTTACGGCTCAATTGGATTTTGGTGAGAATGAAGAAACAATAACTAAACCTCTGTTGTCAGGTGACCAAGTGATTGATCCAATGTAACCGACAGTTAACGCAACTAAGAAACCAGGGGTGGTGAATATGGAGATCCTTGGAAGGAATCTCATCAATACAATTGTTGATGGCAGGTTTGGTGTGAACATACTTCTAGAAGACACTTAGAGAAGTTTAGGCAAGCTGACCATTTGGCCCCTAAATTTTCAATTGGTGGGTGCAGATCAACAAGGTATTAAGGTACTTGGAGTTTTAATGGGACAAACGGTAATTATTGGAATCCAAGCATATTTGTTGAACTTTGTGGTCAATTCATTAAGGAAGAAAGCATAAGATGCATTGTTAGGTCAAGGTTGGTTGGTAGTAGCCAAAGCCGATCACAACTAGAAAAAGAATACAATCTCCATTGAAAACAAGGATCAAAAATATGAAATTGATTTAAAGAACCAAGTTGTAAGTGAGGAAGTAGCTTCCTTTGATTCATCAGATTCAGACTCTAAAGAAGAATGGACAAAGAAGCATGATCAAGGTCCGATAGATTCGAATGACAAAGGGATTCTAGAATTATACTCATGCTCGAAGGATGAAACAAATTCTCTCTGTGGCCTATTTTATTTGCAAATGGAGGATTATGAGGCATTTCTGTCAACTTGTAATTTTCTTGAAGCTACAAATCTCAGTGAAGACAAACCGATAAAAGAATGCAAAATTGCAAATGGTACGTCTCAGAGTACTAAGAGAAAAATATTTACTTGGAATGCATAGATACTTGTCAAGTCAAATCAACTTCACACAAAATTTACAGAAAAAAAGAAAATTAGAAAATAAAGAAATAGCATTAAGGAAGAGGCAAAAATATTATTCGACAATTGAAAGAGAAAATATTAAAATGCCCAATGTAATGTCCCCTTCTCAGTGATGATCTCCTTGTGGATTGATAGCCTATTTCTGGAAATCCGTAGGCTACTCAGATGTGCAAATTAGGGTTTCCACTTTTGCAGGGGTTTTTGAAGGCTTGCATGCGAGAATTTTTATGCATGTCTGATGGTTTTTTCTGGGTTTTCAGAGAGCTTCATAATGAAGTAGCATGCATCAGTTTTTGTCAGCCTTCTTGGAGACTTACTATTTATAGTGAGTCATGTTTTCTGCTCAGTTTGGCATTCTGTTGAGTTTGAAGTGAACTTACTATTTTTGGCACTGGCTATTTTTAGTAAGTCTATATTTGGCAATTGCATCATCAACAACTTAGCTCAGATCATCATGCTATTTTTGGCAGTCTAGTAGAATCAGTTTTGGTGTTGGTTTTTGGTTGCTTTATTGGACTGAGTTTGCAACACTTAGTCAATTTTTATGTTTTGAGTTTGTACCCCATGCCTAGGCAATGACTTAATGTTGTTTTAAAGATGGGACCATGAAGTGGACGCCTCATTAATGCTCTTGAATGTTTTATTAAAGTTTTAATATCTCCTCAAATGTGGGACGACTTGGGAAAAGAATATTAAGAGTTTAAAATATTTTAAAATGCATTTGAGGTGGACGTCCTTTGGAGAAGTTGAAGAGAATTCTTGGTTGGAGTTACAGGTTGATTCATTCGCCCATTTGAGCTTATATATTGATGCTTTTTGAAGAGTTGAGGATCTTTGGGAATTTTCATAATGTTATGCTGTTGAACTGAGTTCAAACTTTGCTATGGAGGTTCCATGCCTTCTAGCTTTTTGATACCTTTCTTCGGGCTTGAAACTATGGCTTCCTAGAAGGTGACTAAAGACCATGCTTCATTCAGGAGTGTGGATAGAGCTCAAATTCTGATTTTAATTACAGGTAGGTTGCTGGTTTATAATTTGTTTGTACTATTGAAGACTATGGCTGAAGTGAATTTCTGTTCGTAGCTATGCCTCTGATTTTTATCTTGTTTTGGGTACTAGCCCATGCTATTTCTCTGTGGAGGGCGCCCAATTGTGCAACTTTTCAGAATTTATTTCTAAAAATTTGATTTTTGGGAGAGGGTCGACCTTTTTGGAGGCCGTACCTTTCACTACTAAGTTGCCTGGATTTGTGTCGTTTGTTGTTGCTGTGTTTGGCTCGAATTTCCTATTGGAGATGGGACGCCTTGTCTAGAGGCTTCATTTGACTGTTGTTTGAAGCTTTCTGGAGCTGTATTGAAGGAACTGCGTCCCTTTTGGTGAATTCTTACCTTGCTAGTCTGATTTCTGTGATTTACTATTTCTAATCAGACTTAAATTAATTCTGGTTTTCTGATTATATGAGGCTAAAATCAGATTGTATACATTGTAAAAGTTGAGAATAGTATCCTTAATTCATTGGTTATGTTTTGGCCTTCATTCTAATGTGTATTTGTAGCTGAAAACTCCATCTTTGTAAGGCTGGTTAGTAGTACTAACAGTCATTTTATTTGCTGCAATTTGTTTATGTTTTAAACTCCCAATGGATAAGTGGTTGAAGCATTTTAATTTCCAACACTTTAAGTTTAATAAATTCCCCCCACTGAACAAGTGGTAGTGAGGATTCATGGCTGGCTTGCCACCTCATAATTTGCAATAATTGCTCCTGCTGAATAAGTGGTAGAGCTTACATGGTCGGTTATCCACCTACTTTGTATTTCCAGCATTTCCTTTCATTTCATGGTCGGCTAGCCGCCTAGCGAGCATTGTATTTCTTTCCAGTTGCTAAAGATCCCCGACACCATATGCTATCACCTCGCCCACGTTGGGATCTTGGTGAACATTCTTGGTGAAGGGTTACTTTCCAAGCTGGTTATCTTTGGAGCTAACGCTAATAAATGGTGTTTGTATTGGTCTTGTTCTGTTAAAATTTGAAAAAAATTAAGGGGGAATATTACACCCAACTACATGCCTGATTACATAAAAGGCGCAAATACAAAGCCCAACTTTGCTAAAAGGTTCGACTATATAGTATGACCAACATCTTGTCGTATCATATGACAAGAAGAGAGGCGGCAAGTTTTGCATATTGTATGGCAAGGAGAAAGATGACAAGTTTTGTACATCCTATAGCAAGGAGAAGGGAGTAATTTGTATACTGTACAACAACCTCAACCTCTTCGCATCATACGATGGCCTCAATTGGTATGACATCACTCAGCATGACACTCAAGCACATTGTATGACTTGTTACATAATACCGCAATTATTCCTTGTTTAGCCAAATCCTATCGTACAACATCCCTCTTACATTGTATGGTCTTGGACAACTCTTTTCATCGTACGACATCCTTCGGTGGTACGGTGCAAGCTAGTGGTAGGCATACGGTGCAATTCACACAACATACAACAGTTTCATCTTCCTCATCGTACGGCTTGGGAACTGCTTAACAACACATGGTGTTCGTTGGTACAACACTTATTATCATGCATCATCTGGATGTATGACACATATTGCATTGTATGGTTCTCTCTTGCCAGCAATCGTATCCCCTTCCTCAAGCAATAATCACTTTGCATCCACATCGTACAATAAACTATTCAAAATCGTGGGGTTTTGGTGGTTGACGTCGTATGGCCATCAACCATCATACGACAACTTCCTTCCCTAGTCGCCATCATACATTGGTTAAACACTCCAAAATCTCTATTTTTTGGCTTTATCAACATTGATTTTTGGCTCTTAAAAATTTATGAAAATGATGTAGCCCATTGACCCTGCTGAGGGTGCCACCCCCAGACCCCATTGCACTCATTTGAATTCCCAAGTACACTCCAAGTCAAATTTTGCAAAGTACATTTCCAAGTTTGTCTATAGGTCGTTGTCTACAATATCATCATCAATTTGACAAGTCCTCCCTAATGTTAATTGATGTTTACTTGTCGTTTGGAAAACGACTTTTTCTTTTGGGGAGATGATGTAGTCAGTGTACAATGTCTATTTATTTTTTGATAAAATTGGTTCTCCGACTATGTATTAATTGGTTGTCAACTTCAAATGGTTATAAGCGTTGGTCGGTTGATGGTTGTGTTCTTCTTGGAAAACATCGAGTCCTTTAAATAGATTGTGTGTCATCAAAGTAGTATGATCTAGTTGAATCGACTCTAATCCTTGGCCGACCATCTCTGGTCTTCTTCTGTAATAATTTCATGTGTGAATAAAGATATATTTTACTCATGTATCTCATATGCATTAGCATCTCTATTATTAATTCATGTATTTATTTTATCAAATAGAGCAGTAAACATTTGTCCCCAAACAATAAGATGAACAAATGTTCAATCTCTTAAGAAAATAAGTTTTGATTTCCTAAAATAGATGCTTTCTTCTAAGCCCAACCTCTCCTTTTATAACCTTTTTTTTTAATTTAAAAACATTCCCCCTTTCCAAAAGTGACTAGAAAATACCTTTTTAATATTATATTATATTGGCCATCTTTTCTAGAGACACTTTTTGATGTTCATCCCCTTTATTATAATAAAACATAAATTCTCTTTTTTTCTAAATATAACATAAAGTTATAAGACAATTAAGTTATATTATTATATTATTTTCCTAACCTTACCCCTTTAGCCAACAGGTAAAAAAATAATAGGCTAAGGGACTCCCAAATACTTCTATCAAGAAAGGGGACATGACAATATGTGAATAATGTTCCGGATCAACCAACCAAGGGACCTCATCTTATTGGACATTGAAACTCTTGAGAATAAGAATGGCTCCTAAGAATATACTATTGTTGAGAATGGATTACGAGAATAGACTTATGTTGGGACAATTGAAAGGTCGTACAATGCTAAGGATATTGATCATCAAGCTATACACTTTAAAAATTCACCTATCGTACAAGTGAAACCAACCGTACAATGAAGACCAAGGTTGGTAGCCGTACAATCAAACTATTATCCCGTACAATTATAGTGCCCCTTGGCGGTTGTACACTTACAAGACGGTAGGCCATACAACATGTTCAGACTGTCGCTATACAATGTGGATAGATGCAAGATTATGTTGTCTTGGTCGTACAATGTAGATAGGATAATTAAGGGGTACAATGAAACCACTTACTCCTGGTCGTACAATGTAGATAGGATGAAATAGCCATACAGTGTAGAATGAATGAAATAGCTGTAGGATCTATACGGAATGAAACAACCGTGCGAAGTAGATGGAATAGAATAGTCGTACAATGTGGACGGAATGAACTAGCTATACAATGCAAAGGGGGAAGAATTGAAATGGCCATACAACATAGACAAGTAATTGACCAGGCCATACAATATTGAAAAGTGATTTATAGGGCCGTACAATGTAGTCGAACAAGTGAGATGGCCGTACAATAATGACATGGGAGTAAGGTGACCATAAAATATTGCCAAGGAAGTGATATGGTTGTACAATATAATCACTTAGTAGCTGTGCAATGGAAACCTTTTCTCACCATACAATGTGAGTTTGTTGGCCGTACAATGTGCTTTATAGGCTGCTCAAGACTTTTTCTTATTTTACAATTTTTTTCTGCATTTTTTGAGTTAAAATTCTCAATATAACATTTTCTCCTTTTTCGTTCCAATTTTTCCTTATTTACTATTTTTCTTTTTCTTTTTTTGTAAATTTTTTTGAAGTTAATTTGACTTGACAAGTATTTGTAGACTCTAGGTTAAAAAAAATTCTCAAAATTAGTACTTTGAGATGTACCATCAGTAATTTTGCATTCTTCTACAAAGTCGGATACCTCTCCTGCAACTGTTGTCTTTTGCAAACTGTGGACTGCGTCCCGCACACATAAGCTATCCAACTTGTCAAAATAGCTATCAGTTGCACTTTGTAAAGACCCGAGCAAATTTTCACACCAAAATTTTGCACTCTTCCCCAAAGTTCAATGAATAGGCATTTTGTCAAACGGATTGCAAAACTACTGTTTCTAATTTTTAGTTCCAATTTGATTGTAGGAATATCTCATGTTTTAATTGTAATTTTATTTCCATTCTCAGAGTAGTAAGCATCACCAATCACATCAAATTTATAATATAAAAACATTTAACAAAGATATTCTTTTTACTTCCACAATATGGTTGTTACAACATTATATTTGCAAAAATTCTAACAGCAGTAGCAACAGTTTAAAATTCTCAGAATTTAATTAATTTATGCTGACTTAACATATTGAAATTGTCATCAACACTTTATTTCCTTCCTGAAGTTGTACGGCCTCTCTTCAAGGTGTACGGCCACCTTTCAAAGTGTACAACAACCTTGTAAATAATACTCTCCCTAAGCATGTGAATCCCCCTCCAAGAAGAGTTGTGATTGATATTGAAAGTCAATAAGTTGCTGAGTTGGACCCTCAGATGCCATGTCCTTGAGGAAGACCAAATATGGTATGGTGCCCCTTTGCTAACCAAGGATAGTACGACGCTATTTTACCTTGACTGCAGTGACTACAAAATGGGTATCGATATAATATTTGCTAGCTTTTGGAGCCTCTCTACAGCATATCAACCCCTTTGTAAATCATATGGCTCCCACAGAAGTAAGGTACGGCTAGGTACCAAAGGCTATGAAGGGGTACAATTGTGATGAATCCAGCAAATAAATCATAAGTATCCCCTTAATTCCACATCTGCAAATATCTCAACATAGAACTCTACAATTTTCCTTGGGTTAAAAATTTGCAAATTTCAAAAATCTCTAACCAATGAATCCAAATGCGAAATGTGTGTGACTCCACCTATAACCAACTAGGTTGGGTCTTTCACTACTGAAACCAATTTCCCTTGGGTTTCGTCCTAAGGTTTTGCTCCACAAGAAGATCTCAAAATCTACAATAGAGAAAAATAGAATCGAGCCTAAGAAAATAAGCTCACCATTTCACTTTTATATTAACCCCTAGAACATTCCCGAAATACTTTTCAAATTCCGGCTTCTAAATATTTTATTAAAGTACATTAATAAAGTGACTTTTGACATTTAATTTTTGTTGGAAATATTGTCATTGATGTCAAAAGTGAAAAGACAGTGTCATTGATGTCAAGTGTTGGTTTCATTATCATTGATATCAAAGCCATTGTGGAAGGAATTCGTTGTCTGAGTTTGATGTCAAAGTTGTCATAAATGTATGGATAGCATATTGACAATAAAGGACAAAGGCCAAAGGCTATAGACCACAAATAGATATACACATTAAAGAGCAGTGATGATTGTAATAGTCTGAAGTAATAAGCGATGATTAATGTATGGGGTTTCCATTATGAAGACAGCGATCAAGGTTATGAAGACAATAAAAGATGATTTGCAGCGATCACGGTTATATGTTAGATCAAGGTTATATGAAGACAATAAAGGTTATGAAGGAAGCGATCAATGTTCCATGTTATTTTACACAGCAATTCAAAGGGAAGGCAGTAATATATTACATAAGCAATCAGATTTCTGGTAGAACAAGGCATAGCAAATAATTAAATTTTGCAGGGAACATATCCCTTGGGAACATAGCCTACAGGCTGTTCTTAGACACAACTACCTGAAATTGCCATCTTATGGAGTATTATAGTTGTAAGATTCTCACGATCTCATTAAAATATTTTTGAACTTTATCCCAAAAAAATTCCTACAAACTGTTGAAAGGTCAACATATAGATCAATGAAAATTTCAAAACTGAATATGAAAGGATAGATCTTAGACTGCCTCATGCTTTTGGATGTGAGTTTGTTGTGTATTTTGTCATGTCCCCTTCTCGTGACATCTCTGAGGAGATTGACGTGAGACGGTAGAGGGTCACTAGCCTCAGGTTGATCACTTGTTCTGCACGGATCCCGCTTTAATCTGCTAATTGCAATTGCTATTTTTAGCAGTTCATGTATGCATCTATTCACTCAGGGTTCACAAAATCGACGGATCCGGATGATATTCGGGTTAGAAACGAGGAAGATATTAATATTTGATCGTATTGATTAAATATTAATTAATTAACGTTTATAATATAAAGTTATAATTTAATATTATAACTTAAGTGTTTTTCCTTGAGGGGTGCGCCATCATGAAAAGGGGGCCAGTTTGACATTTAATTAATATTTAAATATTCAGTGGAGAACTATGGAGAATTGAAAATATTAAAATATGAATATTTCATTAAAACCCTATTTTCAAGCAAATCGCACTTTTGAGCTTATTTGAGGATTTTGCATTGGGAAGTGAGCCATTATGAGATTATTGAGTTTGAATTGATCAATTTTGGTCTGAGCCTGAGACTTTAGGGTTTCGTGTTCGATTGCCTTGGGGAACGAGCCATCTCCAACGGAAAGCAATTCAGAGAGTGTGCAATATCACTTGATCTATTG
Source organism: Sequoia sempervirens (assembly GCA_007258455.2). Classification (NCBI taxonomy): domain Eukaryota; kingdom Viridiplantae; phylum Streptophyta; class Pinopsida; order Cupressales; family Cupressaceae; genus Sequoia; species Sequoia sempervirens. The sequence goes on from VDFB02018011.1 coordinate 18,500, forward strand.
CCTACAGAGGTTTTCTTATTCAGAGGAAACTACAGAGCTTCAGAGGAATTTATATTGTTAGAGATTCTTCAGTGTCTGTGTTCAGAGATCATCTATTCTTCTTGGCGCCTCATTCACAGAGACCTGGACAACCATTTTGAGGAGGCCGTACAAACTGATTTCTGATTTCTGACAGGGCCGTACTTCTGACAGGGCCGTACTACTGTTCTTTAGCCGTACTCATCAAATTAAAAGCAACGCCTTTGATTGGGGTTTCCAGTTGGCATCAATTCAGGCGCTGGGGTTGCTGGAGGCATCTGGCATCATCAAACAGAAGGGAGGAGACTTCATTTAATGCAGCCGTACAATTCTGTACCTGCAGTTGCAGCAAATACCAGGTTTTTAAAATACTGAAAATTCATTGTTTTGTCCATTGCATGAATCTGGATATTTTTGTAATCAGTTGAGAAGGTCTAATAAAGTTACTGGCGTCCTTATTCTTTCATTTCCAGAGTTATTCGATTTTTATTGAATTTATTACCATTTATTATAAAAAATCGTACCTTTTCATTATTGCATCAAAAACACAAAAAAATCACAAAACCCAAAAACGTCAGAAAACATTAAATTTCAATCAGTCAGGGGGAAACAGGGGTTTCTACATATTTCTGGGTCCTTTTGTTTCTTAACAGCTATATGCTACACTGTAAATCTTTTACTAGCTGTTCTCATTCACAACTCCCTGAATTTGTCATCTAAGAGGTTGCTGTATTTGTAATACCTTCACTATTTCATCAACATATTTTTAAAAAACTCAAAAAAAACCTGCAAGCTCTGGAAAGGTCTACTTGAAGAACAATGAAAATTTAAAATTTGGATCTGAAATTTAGGAAACCATTACCAGTCGCTCAGAAGGAAATTGGCTGATTGAAAGCTGAAATTAAGGGGCCAGCAAAATGCAGAAGATAATTTTCAAATACCTGACCACTTTCTTGTCTAATCAGTCTTTCACATCTTTAAGATGTAGAACGGAGAATGAAGGCTGCTATATCGTCTTCTCTTGAGTTTCAGTGGATTCTCATGACAAACTCTTTTCTAATGGATACACAAGCAAATTTATGCAGTCCCACATAGACCAGCAGAAGCTGCTTCTTTCAATTAAGACCCCACAACATAAGCTGCCTGAGCAGCAGATGGGCAATGACAGGAGGAATTGGATTCGGCCACAGAACTAGTAGCAGATGCTACATCTTCAAATCAGAAGCAGGAACGTTCTATTTCCCAGTATTTTAACTACTATTTGACAAACGTCAGCAAGTATACCGGCCAACTTAGAGGAAGGATAGATGTAAACAGAAAACTTGGTATTATATTTCATTAGACTTATCCATATGCATAGTAAATGAATAAAGTAAATTTTCGAAAAAAGCGATGATCAGATGGAATTTAATGTAATCAAGACCTCTTTTTTTAAGAAATTACAACGGGCAGACTGTATGCTCAACTATTAAATAGAATGCCTACCATGATTCTTTCCTACATGTGCTGTTTGGGGTTGATACATTTAGGGATCTCTGTATGTCATATACATTTGGGTATGTTTGAGACATGTATATTGCACTTACATATAACGAAAGCATTCCTAGCTTTTGTGTGTAATGTTTATTATTGTAAACAAGTGTTTATAACATTTACATATCATACAACGTGTGCATATTTGATGTATATAATGTTTCCTGTTTAACTATTCTTTAGTAGATTAAGGTGTCTAAAGACTTCAGTTTGTTCTTGATTTCATCTTTAAAATGTTAATCATTGATATGATTAAAGCAGGATCATAAATGAATGAAAAAACCTTCAAGATGAACAGATCACTGTCAACCATCTAGAACTATAATGGAAAAAGCATTTACCAGTGAAGCTACATCACTCCTTGAAATCAGTCCAGCTATACTGGGATCCTCCAGTAATATGCCTTTCCCTGTCGGAGGCTGTAATGCAAAATGGCATCAGATGCAGAATCATGGGTGTCAAAAAAACATATATAGAAGAAGTACATGAGTTTTAAGCAGCTCCAATTCATTATCAATAAATACAAACAACATCCCAAAGTCCAACAACCAAGCATGAACTGCTAACAACATGCTAAGAATCCAAAACTTTAAAAACAATTCTGGGGCCTTAGAAGTAGATACCCTGAAATCAAATTTGTAGCTATTGCACATTGATTGCAAAATATTTAGAACAGATAGTTTTAAAATTCTTATTTTTCGTTTTTCTGCTGAATGATGCAGCTCAAACAAATTCTTCTTTTAAAAAAAAAAAATTAAATGTATACTATATTGCACCAAAGAAACCTCTTCTAGCCATAATAGGAACTGGCATGAACACTTGAAATACATTCATTGTAGTTCTTAAATTTCTTTTTGGAAATGTTTATATTTCAAATAACAAAATACAAAAATCTTCCACACATAGTGGGTGTAACGTACAAATTTCAGATCTTAAGTTTTTTTCCTTTGTTATTATAAAGAACCAATAAAATTGAGGGCTCGGGAATGAACAAACTAACAGTATTCAGCAAGCCTCCAGGTCGGATAATTGTGTAAATTAACCCACTTGATGTCAAAGCTTCTTCAGCAACCTCCTTAGCTTCCAAAACTATTCTTAGTGTTTCAAACGTCTGCAATTTAGACACAAGGACCAGGAAATATTCTATAAAACATTAGATGGCTGCCTGTAGCAAAAATAATAGTTTGCAGAAAAATAAATTAAGAAGAAGAGATTCGATAAAGCATAAGAATATACCATCATGAAATATTTTATTTCAATACAGCCACCATAAGCAATCATTGAACTTATCAAAATCAGGAAAAATTACAATGTTCCAAAAACAGCAGGATACAATATGATCAACAGATTCAACCAACAACGTTGACTGTAGATCTACATTATCTACAAAAAAGTTAACAATCCTCCAGACTCAACTGATCTACATATCTACAAAAAAAAAATCACAATCCTCCAGAATCAACTTAGAAACTCGTACAAATTTCTGAAACGAATGAATGCAATCCCATAGCAAATAATTGTCACATTCACATATTCCCTTTCAAGATGCATCATATCAATTAAGTACTATCATTTAATTATAATATTTATATATTACTTCCTAATAGTCCAACAGTCATAAATTTCATGACATTTTAGGAGAAAAATGATAGAATTTTTTATTTTTTATTTTTTATTTTTTCTATCAATGATCGTTTTTGACTGGAGCTTTGAACCAGTGAGACCACAATTTGTGGGGGACCTCATCCCCATGTTTGTCTGGTATTTTTACACCAGTCCTATTCTCTTCCATCTCTCCTCTACCTCCACTCCATCCTTCCGCAGCCTCCTTCTCTCCTCTCCTTTGCTCTCCGCCTTATCTCCTTCTCCCCTCCTCCTCCCTTGCTCCTTACCTTACTCCTTTTTCCCAGACTCCTCTCCTCTTCGCCTTATCTCCTACTCCCCTCTTCCCTCTTCTTTCGACGTACCTCCTATCTTCTTTCTTCGGCCGCTGCTCCATCACCTTATCCCTCCATTCTCCCTTCCATCGCCGATTCTACCTTGTCGTTCGTTTCACCTCACATCCTGTCCTTCGTCCTCCTCCTTCCATCTCTCTTGCCCTCCGTACTCCGTACTAACTAACACTACCACCAAGTTCCAACTCCGCGCGCCATTGTATCTATCTTTTTACCTAGCGTCCGTACTAAGCTTCCACCACGGTCTGATGAGGCCTTAACACCATTTGTTGACCGGTACATGGACTGCCGCCAGCAACACCATCAACCTCTATGCGCCTTTGGGAGTTGGAGCGAATCGAGCCTGGGACGCCCTATCAACAAGGCCAAGTGACTTGCCATCACGTTGTGGGGTGAACCCCAAAAATGATAGAATTTTATTAAACATGTAAAACCTAACATTAGAAAAATGCTCAAATAATAATATTATATTATTGAACAACTAAATACTGGTAAGTATCCTTTAACAAGAAAACAAAAGTATATTTAAAACAAAACAAATGACATTCTAATTTATTTTACTATTTGAGGCAAGCGTACTCCTTTAAATTGTCTATGTTCAATACACGTACATCTTTCTTTTTCAGTATAGAGCATCACATAGATAGCATGAATTGGTAGCATAATAAAATAGGAACCTCATAAGCATAACATCCAAAATAAATAAATGACCATAAATAGTAATACAAGATACAACCCAAACATTTCTAGATTACAATCAACTTCTACTCTCAAGAAATAACCAATTGTTATGCACCCCATTCTATTTTATGATAGTCAATATTAGTTGGGCACATGTGCTTTGTAAGTCTCCCTTGGGTAGCATTAACAAAGGGATGCATATGCTCTAGAAGTCATCCCACTAGTTGTTAAAATAAAGTATTTACCCCACATGCATGGGATGGTGGTAGTTGCCTTTGGAGAAACTCTATGTATTGTAATGACTTCTCATTTGGAGAGACATCTTGGAACATTTATATTTGGAGGGTATGCTCTATTTGGAAGTTGCCCCCTCAAAGTGGCACTACAAAGATACTAAAAGCATTTATATTTCTCATTTCTGCAATATTTCTATGTGATGAGCATATTTTGTGTTGCAAGTTCATTACAAGTGGTATCATGAGATGTCCCACCCCAGGTGGACACTTACAAACTCTAATTTCTGCCTATATATTTTTTCTTGGGTTTTCAAGTTTTTGCTTGTTTTGACTTTCAATGAGATATTGCCAGGTAAAGTGCAAATAACAATTACTAGTGCAATTGCAAAAGAAGAATGACAAATGAAATGCTTGATAAAATATTTCTGATTTGATATAACTTGAAAATTACAATATATAATTAAAATCAGATTTCTACTTCTTTTGCAAACACAATTTAATCACACACCCGGTATGCATAGCAGTTACATATAAGTCTGAAACTCATCAACAGCAATTAAGAAAATATATATATCTACAATTCTGGAACTCGCTGCTGAATCAGACAAAAACGCCACACCAGAGCATAATATTGTAGCAGCACTGTAGTGTCTTACTGTAGCAATACTGTAGCGTTTTACTGTAGTAGTACTGTAGCATTTTAGTGTAGCAGCAGGGAAAAACTTCTGATCTGCTCTATATAACCTCTGAAATGCACAAATAGAACCCCACGTGCCAAAAGATGAAGGCACAAACAACAATAAATTGTTCTCCAATGATAAACTTCAAAACCCTTGTAAATTCTTTTGATGAAATCTCCTCTCTTATACACAATTGCAGCCTCTGACATGAAGCTACCAATGATGCAGCCTTCAAGTGATCTTTCACACCCTCAGGTAGCAAAAACAATGAAGAATCTTCGTTCTCCAAAGACAAGAATTCTGAAAACCCTAGGTTTCCACCTTCAAGAGCTAAGCTCTCCCAAAAGCACATACTCCAATATCTTCAAATGATCAAATGATTGCTTTTCCATTTGCTTTTGGTGATTTATATACTCTCTCCAAAATGGGTCGATCCCTTTAGAGGCCTTTTAACTCATTAAAAATCATTAAATGCTTTTGATGTTGACTTTTATAATAAAACATTAATTATGACCCACATAAAAGTGCTTTTATAATTTAACTTAAGTCATTTAAATGACTACTATAATCATAAAGTTATATTATATCATTATGATGCACTTTATTAAATGACTTTTAAGTCATTAAGTGGCCCCATTCACATAAAGTGAAAATATAACATTATAATATGCACTTTATAATTAATTATTAATAAACTATTACTTTATTAATAATGAAAATGGCATACTCCAAAAATAATCATTTCCCAATTCTGTATGAACTAAGGGATCAACCACTACATCCACTGCGCGTCCAACTGCCTTACTAAAAATAGTAAGGTTGGCCTCCAATACTCAACCCACTTACTATAAATAGTAAGTACCACAAACGGAACCAGAAACCATTGAATAGCCTAACCTTAGAAAATACCAACAATCAGGAGAGGTAAACGCTAACAACTGCCACCTGAAGAGCTCAAATAACTCCACAACAGGGTCCTCTCATCACCAATATTAGCCTACAAGGACCCAGTGATAGGCTAAATCCTCTAACTCTGATGCACGCTCACAATGGGGACATTACATTTCAAAGCTCTTTCCAAGGTTATTTTTGCCAGTAGCTTTACCAATTTAAGGATGTCTATAACTGTCGACTGTATGCTTTCACCTTGCCCTAGAGGGATCTTGGTGATCAAAAAGTGGGCACAGCCAAAGTAGCATTATATATTTTACCCATACTTTTGCCAAAAACATATTTCCCTTGCAATTAGTTGTCATTTTTGGCTAAGTTGGATTCCCCATAAAAGATTTGGTGAAGTGAGGGGTATTTTGGCTCCAATACTCAAGCACCAAACAACCTCTATATACAGTTGTGAGCTTCCATGTACCTACAGGTATATCATAAGACCCCCTAGGATTTATTTTTCTCAAATCCTAGGTAACCATTGGCCTTATGTATAATGTGATGCACCAATAAGCAGTTAGTCCCAAGAAGTTACTCACTACATTCCTTGGGGACAGAATAGTGGATTATGGGTACAATCTTAACCCTTTGCAGTTAGCATTCTGAAATATTGGTCTAACACTATTTATGAATGGGATAAGTATATTAGTGAGCTCATAAACCAAACACACCCAATAGAGCCTTCCCTTTTTATCCCCACCTATGTGCTATCTACCCCAAAAACAAATACATCAAATTCTTCTTGACAATTAGGTATTTAGCATGTGTTCTACAATTATGAGTGTTCTCTTTGCATAGCAGCCACTCTTCAATTTTTAGAATATTCTTCTAGATCTGCAGTTATTATAGCAGTATTGTGATCCATGGGGTTGGTTATCTAAAACAAGCGTACATCCATAAAGGATAGGAAAATGCACCACCGATAGTACATAACCAGTGTTCCACAGAGACATGTCCCCCCCAAAAAACCTCGCATTTCCTAGACAGGGATGTCTCGTAGACTTGGGGACTTGGGGGGGACGTCCCCCCACCAGCCCACCACCAGCGTCATTGTCTCGAAGACGCCACTAGGACTTTGAGGATGTTGGGGTGTCCTCAAGACATCTAGGGGACTCCTAGTTGTCTCCAAGATGTATAATTCTTATACTTATACATCTTTTTATAACTATTTTTTCAAGTACTATGTGTATTTCAGCACCCTGCCACCCCCCGCCGCCATCCCCCTGCCGCCCCCAAACTTAGACCCCCCAACCTCGCGTCCCCGAAACATGTCCCCTGCCGTCCCCCCGTCCCCGTCCCCGAAACCTCGTGGAACACTATACATAACTCTCTACCAAGTGAGAAATTAAAGAAACTGGCCACATTTCCCACCTAGAGGGATCTAAAATTTCAAAACACTTTACATAACAATTTTTTTTTAAGAAACTAGTCAAATTTCCACCCATAGGGATCTAATATTCTTGGAAACCTAAGGGAAAAAAAAATTAGAATTTTGGGGCCAACTTTTACTCTTCCAATGGATTGTCTTATTACACTCGTCTCTTCAAATTGATCAATCTACCATCTAACTCTAGCAACCCTTTTGTTTGGGCTAGGACCAGCTTCTACCCCTTTCAATGATTGTCCCATTAAGCTCATCTCTTTCGGCTGGTCAATTTTCCATATAACTCCAATTACTTCTTTTTGGATCCTTCTCATCCCTACGGTGACGAGTTGTCCTCAAGACCAATAGGATCCACAGGAGCCCATTTGTGCAATCTTTTAATGAATGCCTTGATCACATATAAATGTAAAGTTAACCAAGGTTTAGCATTTGCTAAGACCAGCTTCCCCAACTCTCCCTCAAAATGGACCAGCTACTCTTTACTACAAACAAAGACAAAACTTCCTCTCCTACAACAAATTCCTTCTTCCACAATCAAGGTGGCCCTTCCCATCCCCCTAAACTAGAGCTTCATAAATGTGATGGTACAAATCTCCCTAATTGGTTGGCCAAGGCCAAGCAATATTTTGACTTCTATAAAATTCCCCAGGATCAAAAGCTCTCCCTTGCCTCTTTTCACCTGGAAGTGGTTTCAATGATTGGATAGAACTCACTCACTTCTCACCCGGTCAGAATCTTGCAAGAAATTCCTAATCCATTTTGGCCCTAGTTCCTATCATGGCTTTGTTGGTGCCCTCACTAAACTGTGCCAAACACATTCAGTCAAGGAATATAAAAGTGGGTTTGAGAAATTAGGCAACTAGACACATGGATTGGATCTACCATTTTTTTTAGTTGTTGCATTAATGGTCTCAAGGAGGATCTTCAAGAAAAGGTTCTCATGTGTAAACTAGATTACTATTGAGATGCTCTAGCCTTGGCACAACTTAGAGAAGACAAATTGGCAACATAGCAAAAACTAGCTAGTTCCTCTTTCAAAACTAAAAAGAAGACATGAAATAAAGGAACTAAACCCCCCATAATTCATGAACTCTCTCAAGAAGAGATAGCAAAGAAAAAGGCTAAGGGACTTTGTTCTAATTGTGATAAAAATGGGAAAAGGGCCACACATGTAGTGAGCAACACTTCTATCTAAATGTCTCTACCATGCTGCCTAGTCACTGAGGAATTTTCAAAAGAAAAAGATGAGTTTGTTTCCCCAAAACAACAGTCCACTCATAATGCCCATATTTCTATTCATGCTTTGGCTAGGCTTTCTTCCCCAAAACACTTAAGGTCATTGGCTATATCAAAAGACAAAAGATAGTGGTTTTGGTAGATGGTGATAGCAATCATAACTTAACAATTTTCAACCACTTATACTACTATGTCTATGCTTGCAATAATTTTCAAATTATGGTGACCAAAGGTCATACTTTGTCTTGTCACGGTAAGTGCCACAATGCCAAGCTTACAATGGGAAATTATTAATTGATCACAAATATGTTTACTCTTTCCTTAGGAGAAGCAAATGTGGTATTGAGTGTCCAGTAGTTGCAAACCTTAGGCCCAATCACTTGTGACTACTCCCAGCTTTGGCTCAAATTCCACCATGATGGTCGTGAGTATACATTATAAGGATTGAAGGCAAGCAAAGTTTAGATGGCTAACTCCCATCATATGTAAAAATTATTGAAGAAGGGTGGTTTGGTGTTCTAGCCCAATTTCACTCATCGAAGGCTCAACTTCTTTCTCCTTCTCATTCATTGGATTTGCAATGCCTCCCTAAAAAGTATCAACTAGTATTTTGAGGAACCCAAAGGATTGCCTACTACACAATCCCATGATCATTCCATTCCCCTCATCTCGACTAACCACCTTCCAGATATTCAGCCTTATCAGTACACTTTTGAGCAAAAGAATGAAATTGAATAAAAATGGTAAGGAGCTCCAAGAGCTACGTATCATTCACCCTAGTAACAATCCTTACTCTTCACTAGATATATGGGGGCTGGCAGATGTTCCCTGATTTCCATGAACTCAATAAATTAACCATCAAGGATAAATTTCCTATCCTTGTTATTGATGCTTTGCTAGATGAGGTCTCAAGAGCTCATTTTTTTACTAAAATGGATCTTTGTTCAAGCTATCACCGAATTCAGGTCAAAGAAGCTAATATTTCAAAAACTGTGTTCCAAACTCACAAAGAGCACTATGAATTTTTGGTCATGCCCTTCAGCTTACCCAATGCCCCCTCTATTTTTCAAAGCCTCGTGAATACATTATTATGTAGCTACTTTGTACTATCCCCTTCTTTGACCTAGATGTTCGAGGAGATATTATTAGCCCGTTTTATTCCCGTGGGCTAATTAGAAGAATTAAATAAGAAAATATTTTTAATTAATTAAATTAAGTTGCCTTAAGTTGTTGTGGTGACTTTATTAAATTATTTAATTAATTTTTATATAGTAAATAAGTTAAAAGCAAATATAAAATAGTCACTTTATGTGGACAAAAAAGGTTATTATTTTAATAAAGATGAATTTTAAATTAAACTTCTCAAAACCTCTAACGAAATTAAAAAAGGAAATGAAGGAGCTTGTTTGCACAACTTGGACATTTTATTTCTCTCATTTTCAAGTTTGGACTGCGAATTCAACCATGAACCCTAGGACAAAAATCCTAGAGGTATTTGGCTTCAAGCATGAAAGATTTCTCCCTAGTTAGATTCATGGTGGATTCAAACAAGATTCATGATTGTGCTTGATTGAAGAAACAGGGTTTTATTTACAATTGTCGGCTTTCGAATATCCACGTACAAATTTATTAGGATTTGCACGAAAATAATAAATTTGTGTGGTGATGTGTGAAAATAGTGATATAACTAGAAAATACAAGTGTTGTGTCTGCAAGTGATATTGGACAGAGATCTTGGTGTTGTGTGTGATTATGAAAGAAAGAATAAAATTTATTTATTGTTTGCTGAGCTGAAAACCCAACCGTACCCTTCATGCAATTCCAAAAAGTGTTGTACACTTCTTATATTCCTTACCGAGAAAGAATTGATGCATGAAGAAGGCATATAAGCCTTACTTAATTCCAAAGCAGCCACTTAGTGAAGGTTAAGGCCATCGCAGCACTTGAAAAGGAGTTGCAATATATAATAAGGTAGCCGTACCATATATTGGAGGAGCCACACAAAGTCTTGGAGGCCATACAGCCAAGGGAAATCATAAAAAAAGGGTTGCTAATTGGGTTTTGACTATTCAACAATATAGGTCAGCAATTTTGTTATGAATAATGATGATTTAAATAAGATACTGCTGCTGTAAAGAATTTTTAGTATATTATTTTTATAACAGCAATACAGAGAAGTATAAAAAAGTTTGTTTGTTGATCATTTATGCAATAATTTTGTATAAATAAAGTATTATCAATATTTGGGACTGGGAATTCAATGCTATGATGATTATTTAAAATGTTCCTTCAAACAAATTGAAAATCAGGCTCAAATCAGCTGAATGCAAAACTATTTGACGAAATGTCTATGCATCATAAACTGTGAAAATTCCACATTTTTGGTTAAATATTTTGGGACAGTATATTACAATGGTATCAGAGCAGAGTATCCTACCAGCCTATTTGAGCCACTTTTTGTTAGCAGAAATTTCTTATGCAGCCAAGGGGTTCTCACAGATATTATTTTCTCAGAAAGCCAAATGATCTACCAAAGCAGTTGGAAATTGACAAGGAAGTTTCTATTGCAGATTTGTTTGGTGAAGGTGTTACTAGAAACATGGGGGATAGAAGAGAAAACAATGAGTGCAGTACTATGCAGATTTTGAATGATCTTGCTAGAGGACAGCAGCAACTAGTGTAGCTGATGACACAAATGAAGCAACATATGAACACAAATCAGACCAATGGAGGAAACAATGGGGAAGGTAGTCACACAAACATACCTGTTAATAACCATTCTGGAGCTACTAGTGGAGCTACTTCTAGACCCTTGATGCCTACTGTCTTGCAAAATGATGCAGGGGAAAACCAGCAAAATGTGGAAGAGGGTTTTATAGATTGGCTATATGAGTATGAGGCATTAGGTGATGAATTTCAAGCTACTATGTCTTTACAAGATTTTTGTCAGCTCAAGTTAAGGAATAGGCCTAGAGATGGGGGTCCTAATAGCAAGGATTTACAAAAAAGGTTAGGCAAGCTCTCTATTCCTACTTTTGATGGCTCTAGCAAATGCACAACTAGATCATGGGTTCAAAAATTGGACACTTGTCATTGAACCCTATATTTTAAAATGAGGCTATCAAGTATGCTACTTTACGCTTGGATGGTGAGGCTCATGAATGGTGGTGTCATGGAGTAGTAACATAAGCTATGTTGAGTTCAGCCAAAAGCTTATAGATAGATTTGATAAGAAAGATCCACATCTGCACTTTAGGAAGTTAGCACAACTGAAACAGAGTAGTACCATTGATGCTTACATTGCATATTTTCAAAGGCTTGTTATGGTTCCAGATGTATCAAAGAGGAGGTTGATAGTACTCTTCATTGAGGGTTACCAAAACCTCTCCGTGGTTAAGGCCTTTGATCCTCCCACTATTTAGGATGCTATTAAGAGGGCTAGGAACATGGAGTTCTCAACTCCAAAAGCAAAATTTTAGTCTAAGTTCCCCCACCTAAGAAAGACAAAAGACCTTTCTAGAAGGAGTTGTTGATGTGATTTTCGTGACCACACCAACACAGAATAAAGTTTCCCAACAGATACTCTATCCTCTCTTGAACAAAGTTTCCTGCATGCTAAGATTGCGAGATAGATCATACATTTAACTCCAAGGTTCCTTCATGCAATAGAATACCCTCAGTTGGCTTGATGTGTTTTGCTGGTATTTCAAGGGGGACTTACACAATTGTTCGGCAGTTGACAGCAGACAGCGGACTAAGGGCTTTCATGTAATTCAAATGATTTGGCAAGTGAGCACAAGTTTCCTAATTCTAACCAGAAATGAACTGAATTTAAAATGAGTGTAGGGATAAGAAGGTTCTAATCTACTCTAAGGCGTGGGACATGGCGATCAATTCTTATAGACTTCAACCGAGCCTTGCTTTGCCTCGCTTCGGACAGCTTCCACAAAACCGGTGCAATCTTCAGAGGAGTAGCGAAAGGTGTTCAAATTATAACTCAACATGCAAGCACCATCAAGACGATGCATACGAACACATGAGTCACAATTGAAGTTAAGTTTGAAAAGTAATCCAGTTGACCACGCAGGGCGAACCCACCATCAGCGAGCCCGCTAGTGGTATGGATGAGCGAAGTCTTGCTCAAATCGAGCACCACATTCCACAATTACTAATTACTTGCATGAAATGAAATCTACTTTACTTCAAGCTACTTTAAGATGCTACGTGAATTGGAAGGACGAAGAAGCCTCAACAACTACTCATAACAAAGAAGAAATCACCATCAATGAAAATTCTTTTATTATGAAAGCATTCACGACAACTTCTTACAAAGTATTCAAAGGGAAGACTTTCCTTCCTTTTCAATCTAAACTATACTATCAAACTATTCTACTTTCTATTCTATCAATTTCTCTCTACTCCTTCTCTGCTATCCTAACTCTCTAATGAGATACAAATGAGGGGGATGCCCTTTTATAGATGGCCCAGTCCAACGGACGACTCAGATTACAATCGGCTGGATGGCCCAGATCGTGCCACCTCAGCCCTAAACAAGATTCACCCTAAAAACCGCCACAAGAAGAGTGGGGTAATTAAATGAGCAATTAATGGCCACCATCTTCTAGAAGATTCCCGTCCGGAAAGCGTTCCGCACTATTCCCTTTCCAACTGCAAACTGCCGAGTTTGATCATCATGGCTTTAACTTCTCGAGAGGGTATGGCAGGCACGTTCTCGATCTGACTCCAAGGCGACAACTTCTTTTTCCTGCTCGACGATGATTTTCCTCCTAGATGTTGTTCTTCAACTTTGAAGTTCTTGAGGATCATCTCTAACCTTTGGGCCTTCATCTTTTTCTTTATCCAGGACTTATGTAGAAACCCTAGTTTCCCCTATTCTCCGAATCTGATTGTTTTCTGACGTTTTTGAAGTATTTTGGTTTTTTTTGCTTGTTTTTGAGTTTTTGAACAATAAATGAAATTTGCGATTTTTGCAATAACTTGGAATAAATTCACTAAAAATTATATAACTCTAAAAACTAAGAAATCCTTTGAGAATATAGATGCCAGACTCTTTATTATTCTACTGATACGATTACATTGAAGATCTGATAACTTGCAAGGTAAAAGGCAATGACTTTTTTGAAAACCTGATTCTTGATACAGCAATAAATATTCTGATGAAAAAGGTACGGCTGCAATGATCTCTCTGTTCTCCTCCTGTCTGGTGATCTTCAATACTTTCTGGAACCCCAACGCCTTTAATGATGCCAACTGGAAGTCAAAAGAATAGGCATTTTGTTCTGAGATGAAGAAGACGTCCTTGCTGGTTGTTGGCGTTTAAATTGGCACCTACGGAATCACGGTTGAAAGCGGTTTCTTATGCAGATAAAAGCGCTCTTCAAATTAGAGGAAGCTCCCTCTTGCTGATGGTGTTGTTTGAAAGAAAGTAGACTAAAACTAAGTTGCCTATCTTTTTGGATCAGCTTAGAGCACAAGGTTTTTTAAACACAAACGCCGCAGCTGAGATTTTCTGATAAGAAGTTCAACTACGACTAACTTAGACTAAAGACGTTCCTAACCTCTCAAGTAATAGCAGAGCAAGAGAAGTTAGAAATTAACAAGGTAGATTTTCTGACAAAAATACTTTAACAATCTCTCTCTCAACAAACACCTACACACTTCACTGTAAGCTGAAATAAAGATCATGAAAGCATAACATAGATAACGGAAATCTGAGATTTTAGACCAAGGCAAAAGAGGCTCATGATTTTATTACTCAAATCTCTAAAACAAAACTCCCTTCTAACATGCCTTGAATAAGAAATTGCAGCTAAGGAGGCTTGCAAACTTATTCTTAACACAATAGAAAACAGCAATCTCACTAACTCCTTGTTGGCTAAAGAGGCTCAACAATTTGCTTATCACAATACAAATGAACAATACTTGAGCAACAAATAGAAGGCACAATAGGCTCAGCGTTTTGTTCTCATAAGCACGGTTTAAACTAAGTGAACTGAAACTGAATAACAACTTGCTGCAATTCAGGCTCGCAATTTGCTATGACAATAACCGTTAAAGAAACTAAATGAGCAAAGGCTCTTATTTATAGAGAAGCAGAGGAGTAGGGAACCCTAAAATCTCCTTGCTTTCACAATCTAGGGCTTGCTCAGCAAGCAAGCTTTATTACTAAATCTAGAAACAAGATAACAACTAAAACCCTAAAAAGCAGAAAAAGCGGGAAACGCCAACTATTACATCTTATCTTCTTTCTATCCTCAAAGAATGGATAAGGATGATTCCAAGAATAGAAAGAAAGCGGAAAGAAAGCTTCTAGAAGACAGCTGCTTTAAAGCTCGATCACATCCGCTAGGAAGTTTGAGATTGTGTCCCGGTTCGGTGCATCTATACCATCAACAGCAAAACACAGCTTTTCAAGAATATCTTCGGCATCTTCAATAGATCTTAGGAAATCTTCAATCTCATTGGCCGCTTTATTGAACTTTGCTGACATCATTGAAATATGACCTATCCTTCCGCCAACTGGGCTGCAACTTTGAACAACGTTCTGGAACTGATTTTGCACCTCCTCAAGCCCGACATAAGAACCATCTTCAAGACTGTACTGAGAGGGGATCTCTATGACAAATTCACTGATGAAAAGGAGAGCTTCAACCACCCTTTGCCTGTAGGCGATGAATTCTTCAGATATCCTCTCATAGGTTTTAACTTTGAAAACATGACGCTCTCTCCAAACAAGGATTTGTCTTTTATGCTCCTTTGAAACTGCTGAACCGTAGGCTGTGTCTAAATCAGCAATGATAATCTCATGCCTAGGTTTTACTTCAGCCCATGTTTGTTCAAATCCTTGGATGCTTTGACGAAGTTTATGAGCATTCTCTCTCAACTGGAACATCGAGCCAAGATCTCCTTTCCTCTGACAATGAAGCTCTCGATCCACTCCTGAGTCTCTTTCCCACATATGACCAGCTGTCTTAACTGATGGTGATCAGCTGGTGTCTCTAAGATCTGGGGCAGCAACTGAGTTGTTTGGGAAGAACCACGAGCAAGGTTAGAAATAAAAAGCTTAAGCTGCTGATTTTCAGCCTTGAGGGCGGCCTTGTCTTCTCCGTCTTTAAGCACTCTTTCATGTAGGTTTTCAGATACAACTTTGAAGAGACTCAAATCTGCATGTCTGGTATTTCTACCAAGATTAGCCTTGACCATTACAAAATCATCCATGTTCACCTCATCTCTATTCTTATCTTCTGGAGGCACAGCAGTCTCTACAACAATCTCGTTATCAGGATTCCTATCAAAGTGAACTTGCTTCTTTGCCTTCTTCTTAGGAGGTTCCTGATAAATATTATCGAGATCATCAACACTCACTTGATATGAAGGCCTTCTCCTAACCCTTCCTAAGGAGTTCTCAAGCCAAGACACCGTAGTATCTTTACTAACTTCCTCAGGAGGTACTGCTGCGATCTCTTCATCATCTTCGATATCAAGATCAATATGAATTGGTGACGAACCCGTCAAAGGTATAGGAACATGTGTTGAAGGTGGCTCCTCTGCTTCATTCTGAGGTATGGGCTCGTCAAGAGGAACTTCTGAATCAACTGTAGGCTGTTCCTGTATGACTATGCCTGAGAAATCCAACCTTCTCTTTACATTTTTATTTGATCTACATCCTTTGACGCCATCTTGAGACTGACTTTTGCCCTTTCCTTTTGACTGTGCTGTGGAAGAAGAGGGAATTATCCTTGGCGGCTCTGCTACTGGAATAGAGTTCTTCCTTTTAAGCACTAGGAAAACCTTACTATACTCCACAACTTGTTTTGTTCTGTCTTCAACTGAAAGAGATTCCTTGTTTACCCAATTAACTTGTGGAAGAGGCTGATCCTCGATTCTTTTCTGAGTGTACATTGGTAGAAGCACATCTTCATCATCATCGGAGAGTCCTTCAATGTCTTCATTCAAACAGTCTTTCATCTGATGGAGAGTCAACCTGCTGTAACTATGCCTTCGCACTTCAAACTCATCTGCACAGTTAGCCCAAAAATCTTCAAGTGCGGGTATATGATTGTAATTCTTTTCCAACCGGCCAGCGTAGACACCATGAGGATCAAATGGCCGCCTCTCACTGTAGGGTTTGAGACCGAATTTATCTAATTCTTCTCCAATTGTCCTGGCATCTGCAGCAGTCCTGCATGTATAAATACCCAACCCTAATGGAAAGTGAAGAGAGGGTTTCTTTCTATTTCTCAAGACTGTGTGGACACCGTGAGCTTGCCTCAAGAATTCCATGAAGATAACCTCATCTGACGGATACCTTGGCAACATGAGCGGGGCACCTGAATAACCATAAACCCTGAGATAGGTAAAGGTAGGAAACTGTATAAACCAATCCGCCCATTCCGCCATTTGCTTGCTAGCGAAAGTAGAAGATATCTTACGGGCGGTACAGTTCATTTGTCACCAAGTCGCGCGGGTAATACATCAGAATGCTTATAGTTCGCCTTTTTGTAGTGGTGCAACGACTTTGTGAACTCCAGCTGAGGATAATAATCATATATGTGTTGAACGCTCAAAGATCCCTCGGTGTTCAATCCTCTGAATTGACCTTGATAGGCCACCAGGTAGACTAGATATGACACCATGTGAAATACATGAAACTGGAAATATTCTGTTATTTGTTGATGTAGGCAGTCACTAATCAAGTAGGCCAGTCATAAAACTCGGTTTTCTTCATAATGTGAGGTATGGCATAAAACATCCAAGGTTGGAACTTGGTGGCATCCTCGGAACCAGTGACCCTGTTGAGCAAAGTGATGATGATGGCAACCTCGTCCTTGAACTCCCCTCATCCGACATTCTTGGGCAATGTCTTATGTTTTTCTTTCATCCATCTCTGGGCAATCTTCTTGCTGTATTTGTCCTTATGCATGTTCCACATCTTTTCACATTCATCCCTCGAAAGAGTTACACTTTCAGGCCATGGGGGAATGGAAAAACACTTTTCAACCATGTCAGGCTTTAAACTGCAAATCAACCTGCCATCTGCTGACTGGATCTCCCTAGTAGCCGGGTTGTAATGCTTAATGCAGCGATTCTGAGGGCACAAGGCTCTGACTGATATAGGAATATAGATGCTGCTGCGAGGAGTCAGAATGGCCAGGTTCTTGTTGAATTGAAGTGTTGCTGCTCTCTCAAGCGTGTAGATCGAATCTGGAAACTGACGCAATTAAGTCTGTCGGCTGTTTTGATGTAATTGTGAAAAAGTGCTGGTCCGGACTTAGAAAACATTAAAGTGTACTCCATTTTCAGAAAGCGAAGAATATTTGTAAGCTTCATACGGTTGGTTAAGTCTTGAATAATTTTATTTTAAGTGCGATTTTTTGTGCTTCAACGGACGAATTTTTTGAGAAATTTTTCTAAGATATGGGTTTTGTTCAGAATGGCGATACAAGACAACCCAGATCGTCCGTTTTTGAAAATCTTGAATTTTGACTGAAAAAGCAGCAAACCCTAATTTCTTCAATTTTTCCCGAAAAAAGCTGGCATCTGGGTTTTGTTCAGAATATCATTAGAAATGGACCCAGTTGATTGGATTTGCAAAACCCTGACGCTTGATCGAAAAAGCAGCCAACCCTAGGTTTTGGAAAAAAGCTGCGATATGGGTTCTCTTCAGAAGACTGATTGGAAAGGACCCAGATGGTTGAAATTTGAATGTACTGAAGTTTTCACTGACATGCAAGATAAAAGCACTTGCTGCAACTTGATGAAGTTCTTGAAAAGTTCTTCAGAAGATAGAGGCAAAAAGACCCAGATGACTGAAAAATTGAAAGCCTTGGCTTTCTGCTTGAAAAACTTGATCTTCTGGAACAAAAGCTTGAAAAAGCAAGGGTTTATGCTTGCTGGTCTGAAAAATCTGATGTAAAACCAGCAACTATGAATTCTTTAATCACAAAAATTTCTCAAACTTGCTGCTCCAACTTTCTCCACTGAAGGCAACCTGCAAAAATAATGAAAAATACATTGAAAAGAAGTGTTAAATAGACTTAGGGTTCGATTTTTAGGTTTTGCTTTTTTTTTTTTCTGCTTTTATTCTCAAAACCCTAAATCTCAGCCCCTCTTGAATTGGACGCCATCTTCTTCTCAAGCAAATTTTGAAATTTGAAATTTCTTAAAAATCTTCTAAGGCATGATATTTTGGGCGCCTTTCTCCAAGAGGGGGGCTCAACTTCACCAGACTTAGTCAAAATTCTCACTTTTTCAACCTTTCATGATTTTGACACGCCACTTCGCCACCGATTTCCCGTTGACTGACTGACTCGACAGGCGAGCTGAGTGATTCAAGGCGAAGCCTGACTGATTCTGAAAAAGACGTTCTGGAGGCACCTCTGGCTAAAAACTTGATTTCGACCTCCGAATTCACGGGAGGCTTTTCCTTCTAGGGGCGCCCAGTTTCTTCAGTGTTAGCCATTTTTTCTAATTTCCAAGTTCTTCATTATCCTCTCTTCTACAGATGATTTCGTTAAATCTTGAGCTTTGGGCATCGGATTGCTGAATGTTTGTGCTCATCGCGAAGCTGACGAAGAATGAAGAGGGGTCTTCTAGAATGAACTTTGCCCAAAAGTGAGTTTAGGGCTTCCAAAAGTTTGGGCGCCCTTCTTCAAGGGGAGCGCCCAATTTCACCAGAGTTAGTTTTATTTTTTGATTTTCTGTGTTTGCTTCTGAATTTTGGTTCTCAGCTCTCACCGGACCCTCTGTTCAGCTCTTCGTATCTGGTGACTGCGAACTCCGATTGTCGTGCTGAATAGCTTACTGGAAAGCCTGTCGAATTCTAAAGACCTCCCGTTATAACTTTGACTAAAATTTCCTCTGTTTGCACCCTTGAAAAGTTGGGCGCCTTTCTCTTCTTAGGGCGCCCAGTTTCTCCAGACTTAGAAAAATTCATAATTTATTCAACTTCAAGTTTCAGATTTTCACTTTATACCTTCTACTTTGACTTGAATTTTCCGGAGACTGGATCATCAGATGCTCTGACGGGGATATCCATCGCGAAGCTGACTGAAAACTGAGCAACTTCCATTGGAGACCGTAACCCTAATTTCTTCATCTGGTGCCCTAAAAAGGTGGGCGCCTTTCTTCAACTGGGCGCCCAAACTTAGCAGACTTAGAAAATTTTCATGACTTTTCACTTTTCTTCCTCGATCCTCGTGCATGTTCATCATTTCACTTTCTGCTGGAAGTTTTGAATGCTAAAATTAACGCCTGGCAGTCGGATGACCTCCATTGATGACCTCGGAACTCCAGATATGCTTCTGAAAAAGCTGAATAGACCCAGTAGGGCAAAGCTGATTATTTTAAGATTAGAAGCGCACCAGCGTCGGGACATATTTTAGGCCAATCAAAATCGGTTGGACCGGACCATCGGATAACTTTCTATTTTAGAAATTTTCTATTTTTTAGAAAATTTTGCCAGTATCCGTTTTGAAAGAAACCCAGAAAAACCGAGAAAACTTTACTATTTCGAGAAAATTTCTAAAAATAGCAGTTTTCCTAAAATTTAGGGATGAAAAACTGAGATCTGGGTTTTGTAGGTTAAGCTGCTCTTAGCAGACCCAGATCGTCAGAATTTGAAAAATTTGTGTTTTAACCCTCCATGTAAGACACGTACACCCAAATTTTGACCTTTTTCATTGATTTGACAAGACTTTTACTCATTTCTTCAAAATGTCAGTGTAACAAAAATTTAATTTTTGAGATTTTAACAGCAGCAGTGCGATGCGGCACGAATGCGAATGCCGGTATTCGAACCAGCAATTAATGAATTTATGCGGCCCCTTCTTTGTAGCTCTCGGATCTCTAAAATGAAACCTAGATGAAAGGAAGGTATTGAGATGATAGAATATCTTTGAAGCTCTATAAAATGAATAATCTAGAAATGCGTTCCACTATGGAAGAAACCTCTGCTGCAATAAATCAAGTGGTATTTCACACCCTCTGAGATTGCTTCCGTGGAGATGGCTCGTTCCCAAGGGTCGAACTTGAAACCCTAAAGTCTCTTGCTCGAATCAAAGTTGATCCGGTTCTCAAAAATTCAATAATCACATAATGGCACAAACCCAGGCAAATGCACTAATATGCTCAAAAGTGCGATTTCCTCAATAATAGGGTTTTAATAAATATTTGACTTTTAATTCTTTTAATTCTTCCATAGTCTCAGCCAAAAATATATAATCATAATTTAATTGCCAAAATGACCCCTTCTGATGATGGCGCACCCCTCAAGAAGAATCACTTAAGTTATAATTTAATATTATAACTTTATATTAAAAATCATTAAATAATTAATATTTAATTAATACAATTTAAAATATTAATATTTCTCAGCTCCTCCTCAGATGGTATTTAGATGCGGAAATTTGTGAACAAGAGTGATTCTAAACAACTTTGTCAAAGCCATCTTGCTAAAAATAGCGAGTCCCCTTGTACTGCCCGAGGGCCTTTAAAATAGCAACTCTGCAAAGGGGGGTCTCCGTCGAGGCCCAAGCGAAAGCCCTCTTGCGTCCAAACCTGCATGGCTGAGAGCCAAGCTCAGAAGTGACCCTCTGCTCCAGATCTATCGACCTATGAGAAGTGCGTGAGATGAGCCAATCTGTACTCAGAGATGTCAGCGAGAAGGGGACATGATGACAACTTAGAAATAGTTTCTTGTCTTGAACTTAAACATTTCTTCTCTGCCACTTGAGTAGGGCACATACTAAGTCTCAACACTTAGCCATTTCTTGCGATTTTTCTTCCTTTGAGGTTGAAATGTAATCTTAGAGTACTTGCTCCATCTTCCTCAGTCATCATGCCTCGCCCCAACGTTCATTCTACAAAACAAACAAAAGAAAAGCATCAAAACACTTCATAATATAAATTTACCCCACTTCAATGTTCGAGTGGTTCATCATTTTTCCCTAGCCAACTTTGCTTTCTTCATGATCTGTAGGCTGGGGCATATAACACCTGTGCATCAAATTTTAATGCCTTAGACAAATTTCATCTTCCTCCAGGGCGTATTAAAGAGATGCATTCTTAAAATCATCTTTGAAAGTGCTAGCTTCAACTGCATCTTCTTCACTTTTCCGGCTGACATTTCATCCAACTCTGGCTCGAGCAAAATGTTTCATTAGGAATTTGATCAAAAATTATCTAGGCATCCAACTTCAAATTCATCCGCCAAGGCGTTTTTATGTCAACAACGCATTTTATTCCTTGCCTTAGAAAATTTCTCAAATTTTCCCTTTAGAAAATTCATTGTTTAAGTGCCCATCAAATTCTCCATCTCAAACTCCTTGGCGAAGTGCAGAAGACATTGAAATCCACTCCTTGTCGACAATCTTCAATACCCAGAAGAAAATTTCTTTCGGAACTTGTTGAATTCATGGGTATACAACGAACGGGTTCATTTAATTTTTCTTGAATTTTGAACCTTAGAAAAAATAATTTTCAACAAATTTATTCTTGTTTTTCACATCTGTGAGTATTTCTGCTCTGACTTGAAAATTTCTTATTGACCCTGTGCAGCTGGCATCATCTGACTTCATCTTTGGCAATTTTGTTCATGTCTTAAGAAATTTCATCACTTCACCAGACTTAGGCGTTTTTCCTAAGGAAGAAAAATTTTGTGCCTTAGAAAGATTTTTAAATCACTTAGCACATTTCGAATTTTGCCTTAGAAAAATTTTTATTCACTTCAATCATCTTGTCTGTGGTGAGGAATTTTATCAATTCACTTGGAAAATTTTAATGCCTGGAGTGCATATGTCATGAAGAATATATTTTCTCCCAACGCCTAGCAACCTTCATCACCCCTTGAGCGCATTTCATACTTGAAGAGGACTTATCTCCACGCCTTAGTTATTTTATCTTTATTCATATCATTTTGCACTTGGCGCATTTCATGTGTCATGAAGGATATTAGCCATGCTTTGGTAACTTTTCACTTTGTTCAACACTAACACCTTGGTAATTTAATTTCACCACCCTCATTTTCAACGCTTTAACTCTTTTGTCTTCACTTGCCTTGATTTAGGCGGATTTTGCATGTCCAAGAGGATGAAAGTCTTCAACGCCTAACATGTGACCTTTCAGCTCCCTTGTTTTGTCCTTATATGCCCTCACTTGGGCGCATTTTGCATGTCCAAGAGGATGAAAGTTTCAACGCCCTTGCTTTGACTTTTCTTCCTTGCTAATCTTGGGCGCATTTCTTATAGTGAGGTGGATGAAGCTTTGTCTTCTTCTTAGCTAGGCTGGGCGCATATCATGTATGAGGGAGAATGAAACTTCAACGCCACCTTTGACCACCTTGGACCCCTTATGAACTTGGGCGCATTTGGCACCTTGAGGAGGATAACGCCACCTTTGACCACCTAGGACCCCTTATGAACTGATTGAATCTCCCTTGTAGCCGAGTTGCAATGCTTGATGCAAGCGATTACGAACTCGAGACTCTGAACTGGGATAGGAATAGACATTGTTGCAAGAAGTCCAGAGTGCCCCAAGTTTTTGATGGTAGTGTTGCCTATGCTCTCCAAAGCGTGTAGATCAAACACCAGCTTGATATGATGCAAGTTTGTCTTAGCTGTTTTGATGAAATCATGGTAGAGAGTTGATTTGGTCTTGAAATCATTGGGAGTGTATTCCATTTCGAAAACCTTGAAGAATGACTGTAAACTCGCCTAGGTTCAGACAAGTTTTGAACAACCTACTATTTTTAGAATGCTGGTTTTTCTTCCTCCAACGGACAAATTTTTCGAAAATTTTCTCAGATATGGGTTTTGCTCAGAATTTTGTTGCAAGACAACCCAGATCGTCCGTTTTTGACAATTTTGAAATTAGACTAAAAAAGCAGCAAACCCTAATTTCTTCAATTTTTTACAAAAAAAAGTCGGCACCTGGGTTTTGTTCATAATGTAATTAGAAATGGACCCAGTTGATCAAATTTGAAAAATACTGAGTGCTGAACGAAAAAGCAGCCAACCCTAATATTTGAAATTTGCTTGAAAAAAGCTGAGATATGGGTTTTCTTCATAAGGTTGTTTTGAGAGGACCCAGATGATCAAAAATTGAATATACTGAGGATTTCACTGACATGCAAATAAAAAGCAGCTGCTGCAACTTGAGAAAATTTCGAGAAAATTTCTTCAGAAGAATGAGATGACAAGACCCAGATGGCTGAAAATTGAAAATCTTGGCCTTCTTCAAAAATTTGTTCTTCTGCATGAAAAAGCATGAAAAAGTAAGGCCTTATGCTGCTGGTCTGAAAATTTTGATGAAGAATCAGCAAACTTGAGTTCTTGTATCATGAAAAATTTCTCCAAACTTGCTGCTCCAACTTTCTCCTTGGGATGCTACCTGCAATAATGATGAAAATTGCATTGAAAAGGTGCATTAAATAGACTTAGGGTTTGAAATAGGTCTTCTTTCTTTTCCTTTAATCTTCAGAAACCCTAAAATTGGCCTGTTCAATGAACTTGCACATTCTCTTCATCTCACAATTTTGAAATTTTTGAAATTTTTGAAAATTTCACTAAGGCATTGAAAGTTGGGCGCCCTTCTTGGCTAGAGGTGCCAACTTGCTCCAGAGATAATCATTTTTTTGGAATTTTCGACTTTTCACAATTTTGACCCCCTACTTTGACCTTGATCTATGGCTTCCAGATTGATCCGACAAGCGAGTTGAATGATTCATCACGAAGCTCAACTAAATCTTGAAAGATCATTTTGGAGGCATCTTCAACTAGAAACTTCGTTTAGGCCTTCAAAATCATGGGAGACTATTTCCTCCAGGGGCACTCATGTTAACAAGTGTTAGAAATTTTTTTACATTTTTCAAATTTCTGGTTTATCTCCTCTGCTTCAAAAGATTTTACAGTTTCGGATGATCTAGGCATCGGACAGACTGATGGCTGGACTCGTTGCGGAGTTGAGAAGACTCTGACAAGGGTCTTTTGGGAGTGCTGACTGCAGAAAAGTCCATTAGAGGCATCAAAAGCTTGGGCGCCCTTCTTGGCTGGGGGCACCCAACTTCACCATACTTAGAATATTTTCTTGTATTTTCACCTTGTTTTTGAATTTTGAAATTTCACTCTTGTCAAACTCTTTGTTTAGCCTTCTACATTTGACAACTACCAACTCCAATTGACGCGTTGATGATCTCATTGGAAAGCCTGTTCAAATCTAAAGAAATCACGCTGGAGGTTCTACTGGCAAATTTCCCTGTTTAAGCCCTCAAAATCAAGGGTGCCTATCTCCTTCTGGGGCACCCATCTCAACTAGACTTCGCCATTTTCTTGATTTTCATCTTTCAATTCAAACCTTCATTTTGTACCTTCAATTTTGATCTGGATTTGTCGGAGATTGACCAGTCAGATGCACTGATGATGACATCCGTTGCAAAGCAGACTGAATTCTGAAGAGATTGATACTATCCACAAACCCTAACTGTTGGATTTAGCCTTTCAAAAAGTTGGGCGCCCCTGGGCACCTGGGGCGCCCAAAGTTCCCAGACTTAGTCAAATTTTGGTGATTTTCATGTTTTTCATTCTGACTTTTGTTTGGATCCTCCCTGTTTGTTCTTGAATTCCGGATAATTGGATGATCTGATGATTGTACTGCCAGATTTGTTGCGGAGCTACGAGGAAACTGAACAACTTTGCTTTGAGGCTCAAACCCTAATTTCAACATTTGATGCCCTAAAAAGATGGGCGCCTTTCTCCTTCAGGGGCACCCAGGCTAGGCAGACTTAGTCAATTTTCCACAAATTTCACCTCCTTTCTCATTCTTCGTGCATGTTCTTCAACTCATCTTTTGTTCAATGCTTGCGTGTTGGACCTGGCGCCTGGCAGTTAACTGACCTCCATTGATGACTTTTGAAGCTCCCGAAATGCTTTCTGAAATTGAAAAAGCAAAATAGACCCATTAGGGTAAAACTAATCGTTTCTTGATTCTGACTGCACCAGCCTGATGAGGAAGTAGTTTGAGCCAATCAAAATCAGTTTGAACCCTAACGGACCAACTTTCTATTTTTAGAAACTTTCTATTTCTAAAAAGTTTTACTGGTATCCATTTCGAAAGAAACCCAAAAAAAGTTACTATTTTTAGAAAATTTCTAAAAATAGCAGTTTTCCTAAAAAGTAGGGATGAAAAACTGAGATCTGAGTTTTGTAGATTAGGTCGCTCTGAGCAAAACCAGATCATCAGATTTTGGAAATTTCACGTTTTTACCCCTCATGCAAGACACGCACACGCAAATTTTGACCTTTTTGACAAATTTAACAAGATTTTACTCATTTCTTCAAAATGTCTAAGTGTAGCAAAAATTTTAAATTGGGGTACAACACACAGGATTCACGATTGTGCTTAATCGAAGAAACAAGGGTTTATTTATAATTGTCGACTTCCGAATATCCAAGTACAAATTTATTAAAATTTGCAGGCAAATAATAAATTTGTGCGGTAGTGTGTGCAAACGGTGAAATAACTAGAAAATACAAGTGTTGTGTGTGCAAGTGATATTGGAGAGAGATCTTGGTGCTGTGTGTGATTGTGAAAGAAAGAATAGAATTTATTTATCGTCTGCTGAGCTGAAAACCTGGCCATACCTTTCATGAAGAAGGCATATAAGCCTTAGTTAATTCCAAAGCAGCCTCTTTGTGAAGGTTAAGGCCATCGCAGCACTTGAAAAGGAGTTGCAACATATAATAAGGCTGTCGTAACATATATTGGAAGAGCCATACAAAGTCTTGGAGGCCATAAAGCCAAGGGAAATGATAAAAAAAGGGTTGCTAATTGGATTTTGACAATTCGGCAATACAGGTCGGCAATTTTGTTATGAATATTGATGATTTAAATAAGTTACTGTTGCTGTAAATAATTTCTGAGTATATAATTTTTATAACAGCAATATAAAGAAATATAAAAAAAAATGTTTATTGATCATTTTATGCAATAATTTTGTATAAATGAAGTATTATCAATATTTGGGACTGGGAATTCAATGCTATGATAATTATTTAAAATTCTCCTTCAAACAAGTTAAAAATCAAGCTCAAATCATCTGAATGCAAACTATTTGACAATTTTTTTGTGCATCTTATTTGTGAAAATTCCAAATTTTTGGTTAAATATTTTGGTACAGTATATTACATACTTACGCAGATTCATTTTAGTCTTCTATCATGACATTCTCATCTGCAACAAGACATGGACAAATCATCTTCATCATTAAGAGATAGTCCTCAAGGTTTTACAAACTTTCTTTGCCAAGCACTCTAAGTGTGCTTTTGGGGTTCAACAAACAAAGTCTATGGGTACAGTTTCACAAACAAGAGTCCAAGTTGATCCTAAGAAGATTGCAGCAATGCAAGAATGGTCACGCCCTTAGTCTATCAAAAGTCTGTGTGGTTTCTTGGGCTTGACAAGATACTATCACAAATTTGTGTGTAATTATGGTAAAATTGTTGGACCCTTGAAAGCTTTTGTAATGTCTCCTTCCAATTGACAGGTCGGATAATTTAATGACTTATTTAATTCTCGTAAATCGTTAAATAAAATAAGAGAATTAATTATTGATTATTTAATATTATTCTTTACAAGTAAATATTACGAATAATATTAATTAATTAATATTATTTAACATGACTAAAGTGGAGCTTTAATATTTATATAGTCACTTTATTTTATTTTCCCTCCTAAAGTCAAATTCAAATATTTAAATTTAATATTTGTGAGGGAAAGGTTATTTTCATGGGAAGATACAAAAGAGGCAATTTGGGAATTTCATTTTCATTATTGGAGTTTATATTTTCTTCTATTTTGCTAAGAGCTCTCGGGCTTGAAGATTGGGGTTTCAGTGGTGAAACAATTCCACCCTAGCCTGTGGGATTTGATCAAATTTGTGGGGTCTCCTTCGAAGACAAATTTGCAGAGTTTCGTTATATCCGGTTCAATGCTATCACAAACTCTTTTCCATATATGTGTTGATCGATTTTAGCAAGGGTGTTATTCATAAAATCATATTCAAACTTTATTCAATGTGTTGGCCAATAAATATTACTCAGGAATAGAGCCAATTTCATATGCTAAAGAAGTCATGGTATTTTAGCATCCATTTTCCATTATGGCTAGAGATTGATATCTTTGCATAGCCGCCACCTTTTTATATTGCTATTATTATGCTCTAGCATCATGGGATTAAAACATAGTGCAGCCTTTTATATGGATATCGGGTTATATCAAAGAACATATGTTGCCGCTAGTCAAGGGGAATTTATAGCTCGAAAACAAAGCGCCGCCATAGGGAATGTGACATCCATCTCATTGGGCACAATATAAGGTGATGTGGGATTCTTTCTGAAGTCCATCCTACAGTAGTGTTGTATCCTCTTGGGAAGCCTACGTAGAGTGGGAAAAGACAAACAATCAATATCTTTCAACTACTGGTCAGGTCAACATTGGGAAATAAAGATAGCGATTGGTGTTTATGGTGGAAGTGCTAATGTAAGGTTAGCTGATTCTATTATCTTTGTATGTAATGTTCCCTTCTCAACAGTGATCAGTTATGTTGACCGTTGGCCTATTCCAGAGACCCGTAGGATACTTGAAGGGCGAAAATTAGGGTTTCTTGTTTTTGAGGAGGTTGTTACTTGAAGTTTGGTGATTGGATTGCAGATTCCTTCTGGGTTTTCAGAGAGCTTCGCAGTGGTATAGCATGCATGGTGATCCGAGCAACTTTGGTAATTTGCTATTTTTAGTAAATTCCATTTCCGGTAGTGGTCTTGTTGGCTTCGGCGCAGTTGGATCTCCTCTTCAACCAGTTCCGTTGGTATTTTGATTTTTGGCCTTTGGATGCATTTTCTGGAGAGATAAGTTAAGTTGATTTAAATAATGTTATGTTTTATCATTAACCCGTTGGCCTTGCTTTATCACTTTAAGTTGTTTTAATAGGGGAACTTCAAGGGTGTATGCCTCATCAGGAGGTAATTAAATATTTCTAAGGCCAAAATTATGAGGAAGTCTAAGGGGGACGCCAACTTCAAGGAGCTTATTATTTTATTAAAGTCAAATATTGCCTTATGAAATGGGATGCCTATCTTTGGGAGGGAAATGAAGTCAATTCAAACTTGAATTTGGGCGCACTTTCTAGAAGCTTCTGGAGATGCTTTTGCTGAGTTTATAAAAGGAGGCCTCTCTCTTCAATTCTTCATCTTTTGTCTACCAGACTGTTATGCTGCTGGATTGTTTAGGCAAAGCTTCGAGGAAAGCATACCTCCTAGCACTTGGCTCACCTTCTTGCTTGAAAGATAGCAACTAGTTGGGTGTTAGATTGTAATTGAGATGTTTTGTAGTGAGATTTTGCATTGTCGTAGTTGTCTTGCAGTTGTAGTTCAGTTTCAGGCATGTTAGTGAAGTTTTCAGAGTTGTTGGTTTATGTAGCTGATTGTAAGTTTTCTTCATATATTCAAAAATAAAAATATTTTCATTCTGGGCATTGCATCATTGTGGATATTTGGTAGGGGCGACCCTTTGTGTTCATTTGCAGATTTTTTAGTGAAGTGTGGAATTTCTTCCAAGCAAATCACCCTTCCTAGGGCCATACCAAGTACACCAGCATTGGGAGTTGTGCATTCTAGGGTTGCTGGTTGTCATATTTTAGTTGTTGGACTGTCATATCAGAATTAAGAAATTCGTCCTTTGGGCTGGGATTGAGCATTGGAAGTCAAATTTGGCATTTGAAAGACATTCAATACAGTTGCAGCTTGATCAACTCTCTAATTCAGTGTGCTTGCAGGATATTACTTTCATTGCAAGGTTGTTCAGTAGTACTGTCAGCCATTTTATTTATCTTGCTAACTCATTGTAATTTATTAGTTGCAAACCCAGGGATCCTCTTACCATATGCTTGCCATTCTTCGGCACATTCTTGGTTAGAGTTACTTTCAGACAGGAGTTCATAGGGATCCTCTGACCATATGCTCGCCATCCCTCAACGCATTCTTGGTTAGAGTTACTTTCAGCTCAGCATGCATAAGATCCTCTGACCATATGCTCGTCTCTCCTACACGCATTCTTGATTAGAGTTCCTTTCTAGTTCAGCATTGCATCAGATCCTCTGACCATATGCTCGGTTGTCTTGGGCACATTCTTGGTTAGAGTTACTTCCGCATCGTTTCGGTTTTGAAGCTAACCTTAACGGGTGTGTGTTGCATTGTATTTGCAATTGAAAAACAAACAAAAAATTAGTCTGGTTCATTACACTATAATGAAAGTTATTTTTGTGTAATTGCTGAAATGAGAATGTTTGGAGTTGTATTGATTGCACATTATAAATGAAAGTGGAAGTATTTCTAAAAATTAATGTACCACTATTACAAGTTATTATTGCAGCATAATTATTTACCTCACAATGGCAATATCAATTGTTATGTAATTGTGTACAAAATATTTGGTAGTTGTTTGACAAATTGCTTGTGACCTACTCGGTAACTGTTTGGCAATATGCTTGCATTGTCAAACTGAGCATTATCGAAAAAAAATCACAAGGGTCTTTACAGCTTTGATCAAAAAGAACTCTTCCAATTGGTCTAACTAAGCAAAAGTGGACTTTAATGCACTCAAAACTGTAACGTGTTCTACTCCAATGTTGGCCTTCCCTGATTGTCACAAATCCTTCATTCTAGAATGTAATGCCTCCAACACAAGCATAGGTGTGAAGTTGATGCAAGAAGGGCGGCCTCTAGCCTTCAACAACAAGCAACACACTAGGTGCAAATTGGCTAAATCAACATATGAAAAAGATATGCTGACCATCCTTCATCTTGTCTAACAATGGCATCCTTACCTATTGATTCATAAGTTCCAAATAAAAACAAATCATCATAGCCTGAAATATCTTTTCCTACAAAGGGTGTCCTCCCCAAATAGCAAAAATGGGTGGCAAAGATGCAAGGATATGACTATTGTAGTCGGTCATATTGTAAGTAATTAATTATGTTAGTTGGCCAAATAGTAAATAAAATAAATAAATAATACTTTGTGCACAACAAAAGATTAGTATAAGTTGTAACTGGGAAACTAATCCCCGACGGTTAGGTAGTTGTAATGAGTCATTGCCGACGGTTGGTGTCCTCAACCAACATCAGTCGGCTATATAATTGATAATCCACTTGTAGCGACTAGATTTTCTGATGTATGATGTACTTACTGTTACCTAATGAATGAATACAAATGCTATGTTCTGTGCAATGGTTGTGCAATTGATATGTTCCATACTTGTTATACATTTTCGTTTACTCTGTGTTAATCGGTTAAGCCACTTAGCGAGTAAACATTTGGCACCGTTGCCGATACAAATCCTTGTGCACATCACATAGACGGGATAATGGCATCGTAATGGGTCAGCTAGTTGAAGAACCAGTACAAGCCAACGAAGAAAGAGAAGACGAGTTGACGAAGGATCTCATGAATCTATGGGATATCTTGGTGAAGGATCACATACAGAGGGAGGCTCTCAAGTGAGAGGTCCCTCAGGCAATTATCTGGGACAACCTGAGTGTCAACCCAGAGGTCGGCCACCTTCTCAACAGATTGCCAAGATTGCTCGAATGTCACTTCATCATACTCCAAGATTTTTGGGCCGACAATTACCGCAAGAAAAGACGACAACAAATACTACAATGGGACGAAGAGAGAAACTAACGGGAGGAAGAATGCGACATCAGCCGTATGCATACTCCTGTAAATTAATGCCCATACGACCAAACAAGGATAAGAGCCGAATCCCAAGCAGTCAAGAATCATCCAAATAATGGGTATGAAGATCATTAAGATTAAGAGAACATGAAGACCTCACTAAGATTAAGAGAAAAAGAAGACCAACGTAGAAGATTAAAATTTAAAACAAATCGTTCAAAAGAAACAAACCAAGACCTTGCTAAAATAAATCAAGACCTAACTGAAATAAATCAAAACCTTGTCAAAGAAACAAACCAAGTCCCTTTCGGGCAACCATCTGTAGTAGACGAAGAAGAATATAAATATTTCGAAAATGAATTAACTAAGGAACATGAAAATAGTATACGCTATATTCAAGAACAAGAATTGGAGGATTCGAACCAAAGACCCTCAAACGGAGGCAGTACAGGAACGTCCCCTAGGATACCCAAAGTGCATAGGCCGTCGAAAGTGGACGTGTGGTGGACTCGTATGTGGCCATGAGTGCAAGAGAGGCATCGGAATGTGTCGAGAGAAACAGTCCGATCAGGTCCAATGCACAAGGAGTACTCGCACAGTGGGCTACAAAGGCAATGCAAAAGCGAAGAAAGTATTCGCACGACAAACAACTCCAACGGGAAAATTTTCAGCTAGGGCAGTTAGTTCTCAAATACAACAGTTGTAATGAACTAAAGCTTGGAAAATTCGAAATGAGGTGGTTAGGGCCATTTAAAATTAGAGAAGTCGAGGAGAATGTTGCCATCAAATTGGAGAGATTACACGAAACTCTGCTAAAAGACCCTATCAGCAAATCCAAACCGAAAGTATAAAGGTGAGGAAGGAAGAACCAGTCGGAATCAATATGCTCGAATACGTAACAAAAGAGGATTACCTAGTAAGGGGGAATGAAACTATGGAAGAACAAGAGTGGGGGATAACCGAAAGTCAGTATGTACCAGAAGAAGACTAGACTGCACTAAGAGGAGAAAGAATGATTGAAGAGACTCATCAAAAAAAGAGTCAAGGGAATTATAGTACCCAGGGTGCACAAAGACTTAACCAATGCCCTGTTTGGAACACCCGCAATCTGGAAAAGAGTATGGGGCCATTGGAAATTTGGAAGTTCCATGCACCTTATGAAGGAGAATGTAGGGGATACCTATTGTATGAATTAGATGAAGAAGCCAAAAATGAAAGACAACAACAAGCAGAGAAAGAAAGGAAAGAACAAGTAGTGCAGAACAAAGAAGATTCAGATGAACATGACGAGAACGAAGATGACTAGTATGCAGAAAATGGACCGTGTCTGAAAGCGGTGATGATGACTGAAGACATGTTCACCGTCCTCAAGTTAGACAAATACAAAGACAACATAGCCAAGTATCCCAAAGAAAATAATCAAGCATTTCCTACACTTGCTACTTCGTATGGGCTATGACAAGTCTTACCAAACCCATCTAGACCACCGACTGTGAATGGAGAGAACATCACTTGGTACCAGCAATATGGTGGACAGTACGTTGATGGGAGTTTTAGAGGTACGGGACCTATGTTGAACTAATCACCAACGTCTCCCTTAGAATTCAAGACATGGACTAACCGCCTCTAGTGGATCCATTTATCTCTAGCATTTGTATTAGGCATTAACAGGTCAATCTTTTGGTGTAACAGCAAATGTGTTCCAACAAATGGTACCAGAGCCGTGGTCATGTTTTTGAATCCCCTCAAGTGACGTTGAGGGGGGGATTGTTCGACTAATCGCCAACATCTCCCTTAGGATTTGGGACATGGACTAACCACCTCCCATGGATCCGTGTATCTCTAGTGTTCGTATAGAGCGTTAATAGGTCGAACTTTTGGCGCAACGGCAAATGTGTTCCAACAACTTGCCCCATTGGTTGATAAAAAAATTTATTTGAAATATATGGGAACTTGTTGCGAGGAGGAATGCTACAAAAAACCTCCTTTTTTGTGCAAATGGAGGTACGCTTCGGAGGTAAAAGTTAGAAAAAATGACAAAATAAGGGATGAGAAGAGAAAATTTGAAAATGAAGGAGAAAATTTTAAAAAGCAAAAAACAAAATAAATAAGGAGAAAATGATATGAGAAAAAACAAAAACATTAAAATATTAAAAAAGTATGAAAATAAAGAGAGAAAAATATTAAAATAAAAGGAAAAGTATTAAAAAATGGCAAAGTATGGAGGAATAAAATTAAAATATTAAAAAGATGGGGAGCATACATAAAGGGCGTACGGTCCAAGAAGAATTATCAAAAGCTACAAGGCACAAATTGTAAGAAGGTTGTGCAAAAAGGATAGATTAAAATCGTCATGCAGGAGTTTACAAAGAACTGGGTGGAAGAAATAGCATATGGCTTGTAGAAGATATCATTGTACGGACATTTGTATCAGGAGTCCCCTACATCGTACAACATCTAAAGACAACGAAGGGAAAAATCTTAAGATGGATTTTCGAAGAATTGGGATCCCATGCAGGTAACATATGACAACCTGGCGTATGGTTAGGAGTACAAATTCATAGCTGGGCGAAGGTATAGCGAAAGTGTTGGCACGTATGAAGGGTGAGTTGGACTGTACAAGAGAACAAAGTCGTGCATCAAGCAGAACAGATCATACAATAGACTCCCTTGTTGGTCATCCACATTAACGTATGGAGAAAAAGAAAAGGGGGGTTGTACAGTGAGAAAGAATCGTACTATGGGGACAAGCTAAAATCGCCCGGTGAATAGAAGACAGGGTCATACAAGGGAAAATTGCAATTGTCTGTACGTTGTACTATGTAGATGGTGTGGAACATACAACGGGTACAGAGTGTACAACAAGTACAAAATATACAACAGTTAGGGGTGCAAGAACCATACAGAAGTCGAAGTGAAGATCAATCAAAACCGTATGGTGGAAAAAGTTGGAGAATTGCACAATACGACCGCCCATATGGATTTCAAAACTTCATAATACCAATTGACCGTTGCAACAATCATCTTTGGGTTTCGAGGAGATATATATTTAATTCGCATTAGAGAATTCATTGTCAAAAAACTTCTACAGCCATGGATACAAGCAACAAAGGCAAAAAAGTTGCACATTACAGGCCAAAGATTGCATCGACAAAACAGAGCAAAAGATAGATGGATGTGGAGACTAGGGTCGATGCCCTCACCTGTAACAACAAAATCGGGAGTGAATGCAACCAATGGTGGCAGAGTACGTAGGACGATCACGTCCTCAAGGTGGCCCTCTGGCATGCCTAGGAAGATAAAGCAGTATTACTTCCATTTTTTAATGTTCGGGAATTCAAGCCACTTCTCAAGGCAATGGTGAACAATTACTGTAGACATGCCCACAAGTCAGTCATCAATTACAATGGGTGCACAGTGACTTTCATTTTAGCTAGTCAACTTTCAGAGGGTGTTTGGGATTCCAATGGCAGGCACAAGGGTGAACAACCAACTGGAATGTTTACCCAACAACATAAGGAGACATTGATGAAGAGGATTTGTAGACCCAACCTCACCCAATAGGAGAGAGATAGCATCTGGAATGTTGATAATCAAGGGTTGAGAAAAAACTTCCTGGCCACACCGGAGTGAAAATGCATTATGGACTTAATGAAGTGCAAACTAACAGGGGGCAGTCGAGCTTCAGACGTCACAATATGGATGATTGGCTATATGATAGGGCTTAGCATCAAGAAGGTGTATAATTGGTCTAGACTACTATCAGAGAGAATCAGGGAGTTTTTATCCAAGAAGCATAAGGCATTTTATATGATGCAAAATGCGATCACCCTCATATTAGATGCCATCCATACACAAATCCCCACTGATAAATGGGGAAAGTTCCAGCCGGTGGCTCATATAGACCCAGCATTCCCCACGGCATTCTACTGGACATCGTTGGACATTACCACCGGGGAAGAGGAATCATCAAAGCTGAGGAGAAAGAGGAAACAAAGGGAAACATCGGTTGAGAGGGAGGCACCAGTTGATAGTGCAGAGGAGGAGGATCCCATCAAGTTATCTTCCTCAACATCATCCACCACTCCAACGACAGAAGAGGAGGTATCATTGGTAGGGGATGCACAATCAGCACTAGAAATAGACATAGACGAAGCAATACCAGTGACAATGACAACAACCCCCAGACTACCACCTCTGCAGCTAGCGACCTTCATACTGCCAACACCACCGGTGGCAGTGCCAGTTGCACCATCAGTGGTAATATTAGTTGCACCATCGATGCTGGTACCAGTTACACCATTTGAAACACTGCCAGTATTACCAAGTACATTGGCCAGACTGCCTAGTGCATCAAGAGGCTTGCCTAGTACATCGTTAGAGCTGCCAACACCATCAACAGGACAACCAACCTCATTGAGAGGACTGCCATCTGCACTAGCAGGACCCCCAACCTCATTGGCTAGATTGCCAGCCTCATTGGCTAGACCACCAGGCGCACTAAGCACAACATTGGTCATGGTTTTTGCACCATCAGAGACATTGCTAGCAACTACCTCAACACCTACCGATGTGGCTGTTGGCATAAAAACTAACACCTCTGGAGTGCAGGTTTGTACGGACAGCTATGCACACTGCATAATGAGTGCTCTTCAAATTAGGAGGGGAAGCTCCCTCGTAGTGCTGGAATGCGTGGAAAAGCAAAGTAATCTAAGTCCTATCTTTTTGTTCTCAGCTAGAAGAGGCACAAGGTTAAGAAAACCAAGAACGTTGCAGCTAAGGATTTTCTGGTTTCGCAGATCATTAACTACAACTAAGCTAACTACTTTAAATCTATCCAGTTTCATCAAGAAAACAGAGCATGAGGAAATGGAGCAAAGGTTTGACTATCGATGATAAATGAGTATAGATTCTCAACTTGAGGCAAGGTGGCACATCTATGCGACTCAATCCTAAACAAGTTTGTGGCAACAACAAATATCTGATAAAATAAGTCTGATTCTCAACTTGAAGGCAAGGTGGCACAACTATCAGCTCAATCCGGATAAGTTTATTATTCACACACATCACATGATAACCAAGAACAGATTCTCAACTTGAAGGCAAGGTGGCACATCTATCAGCTCAATCTGAATGAGTTTATTCAACACATAACATGAAGGATAGCCAACTAGGATAATAAATTGCATTGGCGAGACACGCATACAATATACGATCAACTAGCCACTATATCTAACTAAGGCAAGCATTCACCATCATAATTGCATGAAACCCTATGTGGCATAACTATTCATCACAATAGTAAAAACTCATGAATAGATACAAAACGAGCAATATTGAGGGCAAGGTAGGCACAGCATATATTTCTCTCTCGTGCAAAAGTTATGTACAAATGAGCAAAAGCTCTTATTTATAGACATCAAAAGGTGTAGGGAACCCTAAAATCACCTTGAGTCAACTACAGTCTTGCAATGCATGCAAGATTTATTGTTAAGCCCTAATAAAGCAAACTATACAGTTAACTGGAAAACTACCATCAGTTAACCAAAACATCTAATCTAAAAATGGACAATTGTGCAAGCATGCATGTCCTTATTGAAAGCATGTTAACTGGAACACTACCATCAGTTAATGTAAACCCTAAATAAAACTCCAAGTAAATAAAGCTGATCTCAGAATAGATATGCATGTGATGAAAAAGCGAGTTAACTTGAGAAAGTAACGCCAAGTTTAACTCCTGTGTAAAATGTCTATTCTGAGAGGTAGGAACTGAAGTCTACTGGCCATGATCTCGAGCAACCAATCCCTCAACGAGATTGTTAACTGCATCAGCATCTGAATGTCAGCAACTTCAGCAATCTTTGCACACTCAAACTAGCATTTCACTGACTCATAACTTTGGCGGTTCCGTAACTGAAGTGATGGCGACTATCTCCTCTGCAGTTTGATGCTTCTAACACTT
>VDFB02018012.1:0-47499 GCA_007258455.2 Sequoia sempervirens
GTTTGTGTCTTCCTTTCTCCTGGCCGTGTTTTCCCTGTGCAGTGTCAACTGCGTCTTCCTCTTCCACTGGCACGTCTTCCTTTTCCACTGGCGCGTCTTCCTCTACGTTTGCAGTTCACATCTTCCAACGCCGCATTGTTTTTGCAGTGTCGTTTGTTTGCACGGTAACGCCAAATGAAGCACGAAATCCACGAAATAAGACTATAAAAGGAAAAATGTAACGCAAAATCCATTTATGTCATGCAAATTCGCCCTACAATGTGTGTTTTTCGATGCAAAAGTAAAACAGAAAGTTGAAAACGGTCTTAGAAACGCTTTCGAATCGCCATGTCATCAGCAGAAACTCTTGGAAACATTGCGCGAATTTGGAATCGTTTCCACAGGTGAAATAATGATTCTTGGTCGATTCCAACCTGTTTCGTACCCGATTCCGTTTTCGAAACGAAACGTTTCTGGAAATGGTTGCCTCAGACCTGTGATTTAGTAACACAGGTTTTGAGTATTAATTATTTGCTTGGAGCTTCATGATTATGCAAGTTGCATTTGAAGTTGGTATGGACTAATTAGTTGGTGCAGGAAGGCCATTGGCCTTGAGTCTTGTACTTGATTTATAATAGTTTTACAAGTTATTAAGCTACATAATTACCTCCATTTTCAACATTTGGTATTAGAGCTAACGGTTGGGTAGAGTTTGGGACGCCTTTCTCTTAAAAGTTTGAAGGTTTTTTGGCTGTAGTGGGAGATTTTACTATTGTGTTATTGCTGATTTTGGAAAATAAGTTTGATACAATGAGTTTTAATTCTCATTTAGATATTGAAAGATTCAATGGATCTAATTATGAGATGTGGAAACTAAAAATGGAGGAGCTCCTTGAAGAGAGAAATCGATGGTTAGCTGTTGGTAATGAGACAAAGTCACCTACAACAATGTCAGATGAGGATTGGGCTAAGCTTGATAAGAAGGCACGAGGGACCTGTTGGTGTACGTTTTATCATCCACCGAACACAGAATAAAATGCCCAGAGACACTCTATCCTCTCTTGAAAAACCACCGCGTATGCTAAGATTGCGAGAAGATCATATGGCGATTCCAAGGTTTCTTTTGTCAGGTCTTGACGTGTGGATAAGCTCAATGGGTGTTGTGATTTGCTGGTAATACACAAGGGGACTTACGTTAAAGAAATTTTCACAAGTTTGGGACTTAGGCGGATTTATCATTAAAGGCTCTCTTCAATTAGGACTTCAATTTGGATCTCAAAAAATAGCAAAAAGATAAAGGTTTAGGGGATCTATTCTACGCCTAAGAATTTAAGAGACAGTAAAGATCCGGTGAAAGGAATAAACCACACTTTGTTTCGCCTCCTGTTACGCAAAGTGGGTGCAATCTTCAAGGGTGTGATTATAATTTTCAAATCTCGAATGAGACCGAAGTTAGGTGTCCACAATTACAAGCTCAGGCTAACTTTACGCATCAAATGCAAATCATCCATTCGAAGAAAGTATGAGCAATATTTCACCATTGAATCGATACGATCAATCTCTCATTCACTTAACCAATACTTAAAGCAAAATCTACTTAATCTAATTCTAACTTTAATCTATGGCGGAAGAAGATATGCAACCTCGCTTACTACTTGACAATAAAAGTTATTCAAAGCAAATCATGCATAAGAGCTTTTACTATCGGAAATAGTCTCAATGCAACAATTTCATATACTGTCTCCACACAAATGAAAGTGAGAGATCACCAGTTTAAATAGAGTTTCAAAAAATCAAATGAAGGGCCGAGATTAAAACAACTCAACCCTAATTAGGGTTGCCCAAAATAACATGAGTTATCAATCAGTGAACAATCGGTAATAGGCAGTGAAGTGGCAGTTGGAGCTATCATCAAGGAGAGGCGTCCCTATTTGCTTGGTCAGCATTGTGCTCGATGAATCTGGACACGACCACAACAACCTCCTCCATCGTGACAGGCGGCAACATGCTAATCCGGAATTCTAATCCATCCAAGTTCTCAGCACATTTGGTGAATGTGCTTGCCCAATCCGCCTCCTGCTTCACAAAATCATTCTAGATGGCCAAGAGACTCGCCACTCTCGCAAAATCCTGTCTCAGAAGTGGTCCAGTAGCCGAGAAGAAAACCTCCTGAACCTTACGTTTCAACCTCTCCAGCTGCATGTCGTTTTCTCGGACAATCTCACGGTCAAACACCTCTGCAGCTGTCATATAAATTTTCTCCCGGATTTCTTTGACCTGCTCTTCAATTTTGAGCCCATCTGCTTTCGCCCTCTCCAGAACCTCTCTCCGTATAGTCACTGCCCAAAACCAATGGTGAAAATCATACGCTGCTCCTGCAACAATCACCTTTCTTTCAACCAACTCTTCTCTTGGGAGGCCTTTTAGGACCCTAAGGCATGGAATAAGCCTCTCTTGAATATCTGGAAGGTTGTCCCAAATTTCCGCCATATCAACAAGTCTGGAAAGAAAAGAAGAAGTTTTCCCATAGGCAAGTGCTAGTTTCTCCATAAACGAGGCTGCTTTAGTGCCTTCGTTTACCATCCAGTCCTGAGCCTCCTTGGCTGTGACCATCCCTTGCTCCACATCCTTGGCTATCTCCTGTGAGGGATTAAGGTGAGGAGGAGTTACTACATCACCCTGATTAAGTGGCTGGGTCAGATGCCGTATGTATTCCTTCAGGCGTTCAACTTCCCTTTTATACTCCTTTTTCGCCACTTCTTTTTCCAGTCTCGCCTTGATAGTTGAGACGGAATTATCTAGTTCCTCCACTTCCTGACCTTTTGTGGTTGGGCCAAGATCTATGGTTGTTATGGCGTACTCTTGAGGAGTGATCTCGTCCTGTGGCTTGTTCACTGTCGGTACTGCGATGTGTATGGAACGACTGCCTGCCTCGTCTCGCCGAATAGTGGAAAATTTCTTGGCCATCTTCTTAATTGCAACCTGTTCCAACCTTGCCAAGAAATCCGCAGTATCATCTTCCTCTTGGGCTTCCTCTGGTGCCTGGATCTTCATCCTTTCTATCAGCCAATCCGGAATGGTAGGCTGCTCAATGCCATCTTCTACCTGAACATCCTCCTCATTTGGAACATCCACTACTTCTCTGAGAGCGGAAATCATTCCCTCTTCGAAGTCATTATGTCGGACTTCCATCTCATTATCTGAACCTAGTATTTCCGTGCCCGTAGCTGATGAGGGCTCCTCATCATCCAGCTGAATAGGCTCATTGTTCTCTTCTTGAACTGTAGGAGGTATGAGCATTTCAACCAAGGATTCATCAATGGTGGCCACCAACTTGTCAATATTCCGGGACGCTGCAGAACGAGATGGCTCTCCCTTCTGTCTTTTTTGAACCGGCTCTACACTTGGAACTACCTCCTTCCTTTTCTCTCCAATCTCAACCAAATCCTGATGGGACGCGCCAGCATTGGAGGAATACGATTCTGTCTCGCTCAGTAAATCATACGTAAGCGTTATTCTTTTTTGTCTCATCTCCTGGACATGATGGTCAACCCACCACTGAGAGTACTTGGTCACTTCCCTCATCAAGGTTGCCAAAGCTGAGTGCTCAGGCTCTGACCACCTTACGGGAGGAAGAGGTCGACTCTCCTCGAAGCGTGGCTGGATGTAGTTTCCATCGTCCTGCAACTGATCAGGAACCCGATAAAGTTCAATCGCCCTCATGAAGTCAACTGGCATTCTAGACCATAATCTTCTTCTGACCTCATATTCATCAGCAACGTTTGCCCAGAAGTCCTCCAGTTCCACCCTGTGCTTGTACCTTCTCCCATCCATTGTCCGGATGTGATGATGTGGGTCAAAATTGGCCCTGGACTTGTTGGCTGTGAACGGGTACCACTGGATTTCCAACCTGGCGCTCTCAGCTGCCTGCGCTGAGGGACAAGATTCTAACATATTCCTGATGAAAAATGGGAATGTAACAGATGCCTTCTTGGTCGGCCTCTGGATGTTTTGATATTCTTCTAGCTACCTCAGGACTTCGAGCAAAATCATCCGATTTGTCGGATAAACGGGCAACTTATAGGGATTTCCAGTAAATCCCTGGATCCTGACATATGTAAATTTTGGAAACTGGATGAACCAGAATCCGTATTTACTGATCAAACTTTTTGCCTCATGACTTAGCCTTTGATGCACTCCTCCTTGAAGTATTCTGGTAATATGCATTAAGAAGGCATCGTGCACCCGCCTGAAATGAGACTTCTCCTTCAGCTGGAGTTGTGGGTAGCAATCAAAAGGTCTAAGTTCGTTTTCTCCGCTACCAACTTTGCCCTTGCAAACTAGTCCTGGATATTTATATGACCTGGCCAATAAGTAGACAATATACGAGCTCATGTGAAAAGACTTAGTCTCCTCCAAATTGACCAACTACTCGTGAAGATTGTTACTTATCATTCGAGACCAATTGAACATTTTTACGCCAGAAGTGATTTCATCTATGAAGTAGTACATCCAGCTCTGGAAAAATGTACCTTGAGGGTTGCCAGCTATTCTATTCAGCATCAAAATGATGTCCCCATAGTCCTCTTTAAAGTTCGTCCGACGTGGCCTTTTAGGCATCTTCTTTATTGACGGTTTAGGTTTATCTAGCCATGCCTTGTTAACATTTGTGGCGCATAAATCTGGCTGACTGTCATACAAATGCTTAGCTTCCTCCTTGGTCTTATAGACAGTCCGAGAATGTGCTGGGATGCCAAAAGTTTCTTGAATTGCCACCTCGCTGAAGTGTGCCAAAATTCTGCCGTCAGGTGCAATGATCTGCCTCTTCTGAGCATCATAGTTGATAGCACATTCTACCATCAATTCTGCACAATCCATCGCAGACGGGAATCCAGCTGCCTGAAAAATCCCATTTCTCACCATCCGCCTGGCTATTGGTGTCGGAAGTCCGTTTTGTCCATACACTCTTTTCTTGAACTCTTCGAAGTCGACATGTCCCAGGTCAGTGTCTGCAACATTTTTCCACTTAGAATTTATTTTAGACTCTCGCTGGACACCTTTGCTGGCGAACTTCATAGCTGCCTTCTTTGATGATTCGCCCGCTGTGGTCATCAACCTTAGTAAAAGACTTCCAGCTGCAAATCAGATTTAAACTTCGAGAATTTACTCAAAAGCAAGTGATGAAGTGCACCCCTCTTGCACAAAAGAATTCGACTTTCAGTAGTTAAATCTTTTCCTTTCTCGAGAAAATTCTTCTTTAGCATAAAATTTCTTCTTCCTCTGGGAAATCCGATCTTGCCTGCAGAATAATTGCTTGCCTTAGAATTTCGCGAGAGATTTAACTTTTCTTCAGCTGTGTTTGTGAAAAATGAGTTGTTGAAACTCATTATAATGCTGAAGAACTTGATTTGTTTTAGCAATTGCCTTCTTTCTCGATTTTGATTTGTTTTCTCTTTGTTCAAACAGGTAAGTTTCCTTTATTTTTCGAAAAGAATCCATGTCGAGCTTATCCAGGCAAATCTCTTTGATTTTCAAAAATTCGATTTTTGCTTAGATGTTTATCTTTATTTTTTGAATTTTGAAAAACACATTAAATATTCAATTAAATTCGATTTTTCCAACTTTAAATTCATGGCGAATTTAATTTTTCCCATCGGATTTTATCTTTGTCCGGCGCAATTTATTTTCTTTCGATACATCTCTGGCGAATTCAATTTTGTCCAAGGCGTTTAAAATTTCTGAGTATTGGAAATAAATTATTAAAATATTAAAATATTTTAATTTATTCCAACCCGTTCGTTTTGGACCCTATTTTGATTTTTCTCTTCATTTTCTTTGGCTAAAAGTTTATTTTCCAATTTTATTCCAAATTTCGTCTAGCCAAGTCAAAATTTTAGCCATTTCGTCGACAATTGTTATGCTAGATCCTTATTTTTTCCTGCCATGGTGAATTTTAAATTGCACTAGGCACATTTTCTTCTGCCAAAGTTAAATTTTCTCTCGCTCGGATGAATTTCTCTAGGCAAAGTCTTGGTCTGGATGTCTTCCTTAGGCGAAATTCCATGATGCTTGACAAATTTTTATCTTCCTTAGCCAAAGGCGGACTTTCTCAACTCCTTGCCTTGTGCACTTTCCTCTGTATACTTGGCCAATTTTTCTTCTAAGCATCCATACTTAGGCGATTTTAATTTTTTCCTCTTCCTTTCATGCTAGGCGAACTTCATTTTATTCTTTGCCATGTCCCAGGCGGACTTTCCCAAGTCTTTTCCATCTTTCCTCAAGGTATGGTGGGCTTTCTCAAGTCTTTACCTTTCAAAGTTAGCCTAAATTCGCACTTTTCCACTTGAAAATATTAAAATACTTAGTCAAAATTCCAAATTTCCTTCCTTTTAGGCCTCTATACTTGGGCAATTTTCGGATTTTCCCTTTACTAGGCCTCAAACACTTAGCAAAATTTTAATTTTTTCTCTTTATAGGCCACGGCGGACTTTCCAAGTGTTTAGCCAAAGTATGGCAGACTTTGCAAGGTTCTTTCCAAGCTCCTCAAGGCTTGGGCGGAGTTTCTAGAGTCCTTGCCAAGTCTAGGTGGACTTTGGTCAAGGCTTGCCACTCTCT
Organism: Sequoia sempervirens; assembly: GCA_007258455.2. Lineage (NCBI taxonomy): Eukaryota > Viridiplantae > Streptophyta > Pinopsida > Cupressales > Cupressaceae > Sequoia > Sequoia sempervirens. Next base: position 6,595 of record VDFB02018012.1, read on the forward strand.
CCTTAGACATGGCGGACTTTGGAGGGTCTCAAACAAGGTGTGGCGGACTTTGGAGGGTCCTAGACATTTTCCTTCAAGGCTGGGCAGACTTTCCATAGCCCTTGCCATCCTTTCTTTAGACATGGCGGACTTTAGATGAGTCTTGCCATTTTTCCTTCCATCCCACATTTTAAGGGCCAGCTTCTTCTCTTTGAACATGGCGAATTTTCCAGACTTAAGCAGATTTTCATCATGAATTTCCAGATTTTCATCATGAATTTCATTCTTTTTGGGTTGATTTTTCTGTGATTTCTACCTCAGATCTAACTGATTTTCAAAGATTTTTCCAGAATTTGATGTTTTTCAGTTTGATTTTCTCAGATTTTTGACTGATTTTTCCATGCTTTTTGCTTGCTTTCCAGATTTTTCACTTGATTTTTCGATTTTCTCTTTGATTTTTCAATGATTTTTTGATTTTTAGGTTGATTTTTGGATCTAAAGATGGAAAGTTGACTCGTTGACCAGGGTTGACTTTCTAAAAATAGAAAAAAGCAAAATCCCTAAAAAATAGGGAACCCCGTTTGGTCCAAAAATGCCAAAAATGAAAAAACGAAAAAGCAAAAAAGCAGATTCCCTAAAAAATAGGAAGTGTCAGAATTGGCCGAATGCACAGGCGATCTTCATTTCCTGGGCCTTCTGAGCACTTCTGTGACATTTAGGCATTGATTCAAGCATGGATTATTGACTTGGCTCGGATGACTCTCAGAAAACTGACTTGAAGCTCTGAACAAGGTGACCTCATGAAACCGTTGCAAGGAGACAAAACCCTAAAAACTAGCAGACTACTGGGGGTCCCCATTTGCGATGGGGCGATGTGTGAAAAGGTCACAACAGGACCATAAGATTATGTCTTGCTGATGCTGTTCTCTTGAATGTTTCAAATGAAACTACTGCATATAAGCTGTGGAAGAGAATAGGTGATATCTGTCAAACCAAAAGTCTTACTAATAAGTTGTATCTGAAAAGACAGTTGTATTCTTTAAAGATGAAAGATGGTGATTCTATTGAAAATCATTTGAATGCTTTTAATTTGATTCTAAGTCAGTTAGCATCTATAGATGTAAAGCTAGAAGATGAAGATAAATGCATTTTGTTACTTTGTTCTTTACCAGAATCTTGGGAAAATCTAATTGTTGCTATCAGCGGTGGTGGTGGAGTTTTTTCCCGAAAGGGTTTCTCCACGGTATATGCTGTGTCACTTCTATCTTTTGGTCTTATTCTTCTACAATCTTTTGTCTACTTCTACAAATGGTAAAATGAATCTAAACAGATAATCATCAACAAAGAAATTGTAACAAAGAACACTTAATAAGATCTATAGTATAATAGTTTTACAAGTTTTAAAGCTACATAAATACCTCCATTTTCAACAGTCCTCAATTGTACTTGAATTCATTTATTTTTGACTCCATTTATCCTTAAAAGCTTGCTTGGTTGCAGCAAGCCCAGGTTCCATAACTAACATGTCAGCTACTATGATGTGGCTGTGTAGTGCATTATATAGGAAAGTGATCCAGATTTATGTTCTCTCTCCAAAAATTTACACGGCTACGTCACACCAACAGCCAATTAAATATGATTTGAAAATTTACTGATTAGCTTACCAAGTCTTCTGTCCAATTTACCAAAAGTGATAGATCGATTGTTTTGCTCCTTTATGACTTTAAACAGTTCCACAAGTAGAATGTTTGGTTCACTTTCTCCAATGACAATAGGAAGTAGAGAATGCTTTAGAACATCAAATAATCATGCTTACAATTTAAACATTTGTAGTAACAAGGTTACTGATGGATAGGTAATGTCACTGCGTGCATGATAGTACTGCATCTATGTTGAATTGTTCTCCCATTTTTCTTATTTGTTTAAAAGAGCTAATATGACTGTAGAACAAAATTAGAGATGGTAATAAATGATCCATAAACATGGAGGATATCCCTCTTGCTGAGAAACAGATATACATTGGAATGATTTCAGGAAATCCTCAATACATGGTATACACCACCTCAAATGGTTTCCAAATTACAAAGAAATATATATACCAAGGAAAACACATGGATCATCTCAGCACAAAATGAAATAACAGATAGAAAATATACACAACAAGCTGAAACACAATTACCCTGGAGAAAACCTAATGTTGGGTAAAAAACTCCAGCTCTAGAGAGCAAATACTCTCTGTTCCACTATCAAAATTTTTGAGTATAAATGTTTACATAGCCTCCACAACATCCATGAGCTTACACATCAAGTTTGAAGCTCCTAAAACACTCACAACACTACTCTATCTATGGCCAACCCTAAACAAGTTGTGGGAAAGCAACATATAACCTCCCTTGAGTTTCCTATCCTCAAAAAATGAGAAACAAGTGGACACATTGGAAGATGAAACATTGAAAACTCTTTGTATTACTGTTTTTGTTTGTACAATGGCAAATTTGTTGGTTTTGCCGAGGGGCAAATGCAGATTCACCATAGTGTTTGGTGTTTTCACTGCTTGTGGCAAGCAACAAATCCAACCACAACTTTGGCGAAGGACTTTGAGAGATATCCCATTCCACCTCTAATCATCCTCATCCATCATTACAGCCCCCTTTCTCTGTTTTGGATGACAAAATCCATCTTTTAGACTTGATAACTTTGTTGTGAATGTAGGCACCTTGACCCCAATGGTCTAGTTTTTCAGACTCGATTTTTCAAATCATACCTCCCCCAATAGGAGGCTTTTGGTCTCCAAAAGCTACCAGAGACTAAAAAACAAAATGAATAATTCTTGAGTCCTCATATGAACGCAAGAACTCTTCTCAACAGGGTTTGGCAACACCCATGCCAACTTGTTCTTCATTCATATACAAACTAGTCATGACCACTGAATTGCTCCTTAACCAATCCTAGAATCACAGCAGCAAAAGTGAAAGGAAAAAGATCACCCACCCTTGAAGGGTTCCACTTGAACTTATGCTCTTCATCTTTCTTGAAATGTACATGCTTACCTTCCTGTGACAGTCCTGCAATTGTTGCATTTGCTGCCCTTAACTCATTGTCCCACATCTGTTTGAGACTATACAATGGCCCCATCAACAACCTTTTCGTGCACACTTTGTCCCTCAATCAATGGGAAATCAAATCTTCCATATGTGCTTATTAGTCTGTTAGTCTTTAAAGTACTAACAATCACATTTTTCGATCTACCAACATATGCATTCAAAGTAAAATCCTTGCCATTCAACTGTAGCTTGTATTGGTTCGTGTGCCTAAAGTAGATAGCATCCCTTATGTACAAATAAGGATCACCAAAAATCACATCACTTACATCCAATGGCAGAATATCTACTAGTGCCTCATCCTAGTAATCCGTATGTAGACCAAACACTAATTTGCATTGCTTCATTATCTTCATAGCCAATCCAGGTTGCAACCACCCCAAAGAGTATGGATGTGTGTGACTCACAACCTCCAAACCCAACTCACTAACTAGCTTGGAAGAAACAAGATTAGATTGTGAACATGAGTCAAACAACACATTTTATCGTCTTAGCTTTCACTTGTATTTTGGCTTGAAATGTTTGGCTGAGCCCCTCTTCTCCATGTGAGCTATCACCAATCTTTTGGATACCTTTTCTAAGAATGGCACATGATAGATGCTCATCTTCATTAGAGACACCATTGATTTCTATGCCCTTATTTACATAAGTAGCATTCTTATCCTAACCCTTATTTTTATTAGACGATGCCAATATTTACATAAACAGCATTCTTATCCTTATCCTTCCTTTCATTAGACGGTGCCAATTTTGGGTGTAGTTTCCAACACCTTGCCTTCAAATTGCCATCTTTGTCATAATGTGAGCAATGGTACTTCACTTTACCTCTTCCCTTCAAGATAACTGATGAAGACTGAAGTACACATCCATCTGGGTCACCCGTTTGTCCAACTTCTTAGTGCTAATTTCACTATCATAAGCTTGTATATCTATTTTTACCTCTGTCTTGAAGAATCCTTCCTTAGAAGAACCTTGCTTCAATGTACTTAATGATAACTTCTCAGTCCATTACATCCTTACCCATTTTGAGTACTCGCTTTCCAAACTCACTAGTCTAAGCTTGCATGCTTTGCCCCTTGCTTGTGTCTCATCACCTGCTCCTTTTCTTGGCATATTCGATAAAATTGCTTACATAGTAGCCTATTGAAGTCTTTCCACCTTGCAAGTGGTGGCATGTTTTGAACCTCCAAGGAGTAATCATAGCTCTCATACCAAGTAAGAGCATGCCTGCAAAGCTATAAGAAATTCATTGGTGAGGAGATAGTTGATGAAGATTAAAGTGTACCTCCATTTGGGAAATCTGTTGGTTCAACTTCTCTACTCTAATTTTACCATCATAGCGTTGTATATTGATTTTTGCCTTTTCCTTGAAAAATCTTTTCTTAGAAGAACCTTGCTCCAATGTATTTCATGAGAACTTCTTGGTCTATTACATCCTTACCCATTTTAACTGCCCCTCTTTCTAAACTCAATCATGTAAGCTTGCATGCTTTGTCCCTTGCCTGCGTCTCAAGCCCTTGCATCATCTGCTCCTTTTTGTGGCATATATGATAAAATTGCTTACGTAATAGCCTCTTGAAATCTTCCTACGTTGCAAGTAGTGGCATTTTTTGAACCTCCAAGGAGTAAGCATAGCTCTCATACCAAGTAAGAGTATGCCTGAAAATCTTGAACATTGAATGAAAAATTTGTTGGTGAGGAGATAGTTAATGAAGATTAAAGTATACCTCCATTTGGGACACTTATTGGTCCAACTTCTCAATGCTAATTTCACCATCATAGGTTTTATTATTTTATATATATTTTTGCCTCTACCTTGAACAATCTTCTCTTAGAAGAAGAACCTTGCTCCATCTCTCTTCTTTCGAGTTCTTCCATGTTCTCTTTTGGAATTCCTAGCTTGGAGATTAGGACCAAGGTCATGCTTTCCAATCAATCCACCTTCTCCTCTATGCTAAGAATCCATGCAACATCCTCTTCAAGTTTCTGGAATCTCACTCCTCCGTCATCTTCTTTTGCCATTCTTGCTGTCCTTAACCGTTCTCTTGTTCCAATCTTAGGCTCAACAGGTAGCAAATTCTTGTCTCTGTTCAATCTTGTGGATGACATACTTGAAACCCTGCAGCAAACAAATATCCAAAGGATACAACTACGTTGATACCACTTGATCTGTTAACAGGAAGTATATTCCTCATGCTGTCGTGAGAAACAGATATCCATTGAGATGACCTCAACAAACCCTTGAAACACACTAGACAAATCCTCAAGTTGTTGTGGAATCACAATGAAACATGTATACCAAGGAAAGCACAATGACCATCCACAGATGAAATGACATATAGAAAACATGCACAACAAACTGAAACATAATTTGCCCTGGAGAAAAACCCAAAATTGGTTAAGAAATTCCAGCTCTAAAGAGCAAATACTCTCTTGTCACAAGATTGACTAAAACCACCATAGAATGAAAGCCAACCCCACACAAGTTGTGGGAAAGCAACATATGACTTCCTTTGAGTTTCCCATCCTTGGAAAATGAGAAACCAATCAATGCATTGGAAGATCAAATGTCGAAAACTTGCATTCGTCTTTCTGTTTGCATAGTGGCAAATTCACTAGTTCTGCCAAGGGGCAATTACACATTTGCCATGGCTTTTTTGCCCATTTAATTGTGTTTTTGCCACTTGTGGCAAGAGATGATTTTACTTAAACATGTTTGCTGGTCATTCTAAGGTGTGCAACTTTGACTTAAGACTCCTGGAGATGTTCCATTCCACCCTTGATCATCCTCAGCCATCATTACAGCCCCATTTCTTTGTTTTTGATGACGAAATCCATCTCCTACACCTGTGGCAACTTCTTGATGAATGTAGATACATTGACCCCAATGGTCCAGTTTGTTTAGATTTGATTTTTCAGATCTATAAAGGAACTCCTAAAACTTAATTATGAAATCAAGACTAGTTGAATATTTTAAACTTTATAGTCCTCCCTAATATTTCTCATGAATTTTGCAGATCAATATTGTACAAGTTTACAGTATCAATGATGGAGAGCAAAAGCCCTTTTGTAATATATAATATTGACTATTTTAAGTGTTGGTGTAATTCCATGCATACTAATGTATGGCTGAATCATTTTGTGCATATGTGCACTAAATTTAGAGATGGTAAGGGAATTAATGATTTCTTCTGTTTTCAAACATAAAAAGTAGCCCGTGTGGTGCATATTAGTTGTTTCATATGCTTTACATTTTAGTGGAGAACATTACTTTGTCAAATACAAGGCATATGTGTACTCGACAATTCTTGTGGACGATTTTGATTATTTGTCAAGGTTTTGATTGCTTGACAGGTAGCAGAAGAACTGTACCAGTGGGGTTTCATTAGTTACCCTCGTACTGAGACTGATCACTTCTCAGAAAATACAGATTTACAGGTAGTTTTACACTTTAATAGCAGAGAAACCTGATTTGTCATTATATTTAAAGTTTTTCTTTTTCTCTGTAATTCTTGAAATTAATTGCATTCTGTATATGGATTTTGTGGTCATAAATTTTGTATTTAATTCTGCTGAAGTAGTTGGAGCTGACTAAAGAGGTTTAAGTAAACTACTCGTGTAAAGTAGTGAATGCACCCTTTGGTTTTCATCAGCCTCCTCTTAATTTCATTGGCTGTTTCTTCCTTTTGATTGTTGTCAGGTGTTTTCTGGGTACACCATTTCTAGTTAGTTTTTTTATTGTTAATTTTTTGGCCAAGGGTACCTGAAGATTGTACGGCCTCCAGTTCTGTTCTAAGAAATTCCCTAGGCAAGTCTGCCTCACCTCAATGGGGTTTGTGGGGCAAACCAATTGGGAATCATAACTAAGACTTCGACCCAAAAAGCATCCTTTATTCATCAGTTGGTGTTGCCCCAACAGACATTAGTTGCAATCTTTTCGTTAATTTAGTAGTTATGTTTTTTGATTGTTGCTGACTTTTTCTATCTTGCTATTGTCAAATGTACTTTTTGGTCCTATTTCTTGCTTTGGTCATTGGTGAAAACTAATATAATTTCTTTCATTTCTACAAGGACTTAATCTGTTGGAGCAAAACGATGTTTATGAGACTTGAATACATAGTAAGGCCTATACAACAATATGAAAAATTTCAGATTCTTTTTTGTTAGGTAAATCGAAAAAGTATTTAGCCATGGTTCTCTATCCCTAACACAGAAAATTCGTGTATTCATTCTATCTGAAATTTATGATCAGAAAAAGGGCCAAAAAATCAGTAAACAAGAAGTTGATATAGTGAAAGCATTTTTCTTTTGATTAATTCCTTTAATAGTGGGGACTGGAAAAAATATACTACTTTATAAAGAAGTAGACAAATTGCTATGTTTATTAGCACCGCTTAGCAGAAGATTGAGAGAAGAATTCTACTTGACTTTGGTGGAGGTAGTGCATTAATGATATCAAGTTTCCACAATCCATGTTTATTTTTGAACCTGTTTCTGGATTCAATTGTGTAACAAATTTTTGCATCAACTTTTCGGATCACACTCTGTGATCCATTATCAGGATGATAGCAGGGAGCTTGAAGAATAAATTGGATAGTTGCAGACCAAGACAAACTTAAAAAGACAGGGATAAGGCCAAGGGGATAGAGGACTAAACGCAGACCAAGAAAGAAAACAAGACGAATAAAATTTTTAAGATGGGAAGGGAAAAATTAATAAGAGATATGTTGCAACAATCTATGAGGATGGATGCAGCAAAAAATTATTAGATTGGAAAAATAATTTCTAAATAAAAGGAAGGAATAAAAGTTCCACCTACTAATGAATTGTAAATTAGAAATATATATAAAATAAAAGTACATATGCTTCAATATTATAGAGGGCTACTAAAAACTGAAATAAGAATATGAATATAGCTAAAGAAAAATCCAAAAAAGCTTGCAAAAAATATGAGAAAAATAATTGAAAATTTATTTTTACTAATAAAAGAAAAATATTTTATCTACTTAAAGATGGAGAGAAAAATGGTTTAAATTGATTAAAGAATAAATGAAACTTGATTGGAAAAACTTTAATTTAAATTACATTATAGGATAAAAATTAAACTTTAGTAGCGCAAGTATCTAAATAAGAGCCATTTGATTTCATTAAATATAAAAACTAATTTAATTGGAAAATGTTAGTAATTCTTATAATTAAGGAAAAACTTAGATGGATTTATAGATATAAATATTAAAAGAAAGAAGCTATATCAGAATTTTTTCTTATTAATCTACATAAAAATTAACAAATAACATAATTGAAGGATAAAACTTAAACTTGATTAGAATTATTAAAATTAAAAACTTTCTTAGAGAGAAGAGTTTTAGATTTCTTATATAAACCTATTTAAATTAAATGTATACTTACAAATTAAAAAGCTTGGAAAAGAAAAAAGTTTTAAATGTATTGTTTTCTGATAAATTTTTATTAATCTTTAATCAAGAAAAAACTTAAATTAGGGAATTATGAAAACTCTAAAAATACATGAAAGAGTTAAATATGCAAAAAAATTCTTTTAATAAGCAAAAAGCTAAATTCTTTTTTTTTTAGAAAGGAGTAAAACTTTATTGATCCAGTAAAACCGTACAAAGGCAAAGAGAAAAACAGACCTGCTAGGGGTCAAGAAACCAAACCAAAGTAATCAAGACTCTTCCAAGACGCATCTGATGTCCTCCGTAACACAATCTTCAAGAACTTGGGAAAGATCCCCAGGAAGACTTCCCCAGTCATCCACATTCCAAGTACCCATTTGCTCAAACGCCCATCTAGCCAAGCCATCTGCCACCTTATTCCATTCCCAAGGGATATGACAAAAGGTGTTAGAATCCAAAGCCCCACCCAGAGCAATAATTTGCTTGACCACAACAATCAGTTGCCAGTTCACATCATCAAGATGACACTTATTCAACATATCAATAACAATTTGGGAATCCGACTTGCAAACACTATGCTTCCAACCGAGGGCACATGCCCATTCCAGCGCCAACAAAATAGCTAGGGCCTCCATAAGGTTATTAGTTTGCTGACCTTTATATATTGAAAAGAAAAAAAACCACCACCCTCGAGCTATCTCTGCTAATACCACCAACTCCAGCGTGTCCAGGATTACCTCTAGATGACCCATCAGTGTTAATTTTCAGCTCACCCAAAGGAGGGGGACACTAATGACCACTTCGCTGAATCTTCCCCTTGCAACATCGTCTTTTTCCAAGCAACATGCCCCTCCTACTACCAACAGAGAGTCCCAATGTCCTAACCACACCCAAATCACCAGGGTCCACAGGTACAGACAGGTCACACTTAGCTACAAGAGTCTCCTGGATAACCCCCAAGATTCTCAACCATAGCTTCTTATCCAAAAAAATCTTGCGATTGCATTCCAACCAGATATGCCAAATAATCAATCTAGGATCAATAATCCAAGCTATATGAAGGAAAGGGGTTTTAGCTAGAGAATTCCCCTACCCATTCCAAAAGTCATCCAAAGAACAGACATGTCTGCATGGCTGGCTCCAGATACTCTACCAGTAGTGCCAAATCATTCTAGCAAAGGGGCAATGAAAAAAGAGGTGGGAAGCACACTCTTCGTGACAAGTGCACAGGACACACATAGAAGGACCCTGAAAACCACACCTCCAAAGATTCTCCCAGGTGAGGCATCTTCTCACTAGCACAAAAAATACAATAGAACAACAACAAGGTAATCAGTTTGAAAAGTGTAGCAAATGGTAGAATGAGCACCTCTATATATACTAAAATGTGAGCAACCAAAGGCTACAAACAAGCTAATACTTCTGCCACCTTTCTATCCCCATGCAATGACTCATCAAACTAACTTACAGGTTTGCAACACATAACAGTCCTCACCTTTCAAATGGTTGAGTTGACTTGTTTCAAAGGACAACAAGACTCTTTTACTGAGTCAAATGAACAAGCAGCTTATTAGCAAGTTTCCTATTTGGTTTGCAAATCAAATTCCTTCTTATATTTCTGCCAAGTTTACATTGATTAAGTTTCATGGCTAAGATATTGCTTTTCCAGACTTAAGAGTAGTGAAAAAGACTTCTTATGCATTCCATATACTTTTGCATTGGCGCCACATTTCATACACTGGCGCCCTTTAAGATAGCGCAGGTAAAGGCTATTTCTACATTGTTAAAATCTGCACTTACTTTTGCAGCGTATACACAACACTTCCTATTTCATGGGTGAGTCATGTCTAAGTTGACTTAGTCATATGTTTGCTTTACGCGCACGATTATACTTTGCAACGCATTAACAAGGCAGCGCCATATGCGCCCATGTTTCATTTAAAGCACTTTACTATTATTAATTTTAGTGCTATGTATTGCGCTTGTAAATGTCATGCCCCCCCAAAATTGTAACACATTGAAATACAAATGAATGAAAGATAAAATAACAAAAGACATATTAGTGAGTTAATGCTATTATATTTTAGGTGTTAAAATGTGGAATATTGAAATACAAATACTAAATATCAAAATATAAGTAATGGCAATCTAAATAGCATTATATTATAATTATCATAAATAATATTATAATCATAATACAATTATATAATAAATAGAACATTTAATAGTATTAATTATAAATAGCATAATAATAAAGATGCACAAGAAACTAATATTTAAATGTGACTATACGTTAGTAGATAAATAAATGAATCAAGAAACATCGATTAAAAGGCAGCTTAATTATCTTTGAAAGAGCTGCAATCAAAACACTATAAACCCCGATTAGGATCTGCAGTGATTCAATATGAATTAAGACAATGATTCCTAAAAGCAGCCACACTTAAAATGTCAAATATGCAACAATTCATTTTAATAAAAGTTTAGGATATCGGTTTCAAAAAGGCAGCAATCTAAGAGACACAACTAATTAAAGTAACCACCATTGAAGGGGTGCAACTCCTCACCCAATCAAGGATATTTAAAGGATATCCATAAACAGCCAAGAGGGTATCGTGGGAAAGAGGAATGCAATATTATGATCAGCCAAACAATAAAACTCAGTCTGAAATGATTATCTAAGATCATCACTGGCTAGGAAAGAGGGAGTCTGCAGATCGGCGGATAGACAAGAGTCTGCAGATGGATCATTATCACTGGTATTGTGTTATTTATTATGAGTAGATATAATAAGGTGATGCTTTAGGGTGTTAAGTAATGTTTGAATTATGGTATTATTTATGATATTATTGCCAATTGTTATTATTGATGTTCTTATCTATACTACTCATGGATAATAACTTGTGACATTTTATTGATACTATTTATTGATGCTAGGGATGATAATTCTAATGTTATATATATTCTTGTTGATATCAATTATTCATTTATGTTATTTAGGGGAATGATCCATGTGTGATATTATTAGTCCTTATTAAGTTTGCTGATATATTTGTTTAGGAATTACATCACTGTGTTTATGCCTTCACCATGGTGGGAAAAAGGGAATTGCCAAGAGGCTATATCAAGGGGTCCTCTTCTAGATACACCACCCAAATGAGGGGACAAGATGAGTCCACATGGGCCAAAGGGGTACTGCCGTTGTCTCAACGGGTATTGCCTTTGGGTCTAGAGGAGTTGAGCCGTCAAGATACCTTTTGCAACTCCTAAGCACCCATCATGGTGTAATGAGTTTGATAGATACTTTAATTTAAATGTGAGTTAGTAAAACCAATAGATATCCACACCATGGATAAGGGAAGGAAGGATTGCCGAGGGAGTACAGCAAGAGGGCATCTTTTGGATACGCCACCCGGGAGGGGACAAGATGAGCCCATATGGGCCAAGGGGGTACTTGCTGTTGCCTCAACAGGTGCTGCCCTTGGGTCTAGAAGAGTTGGCTACTAGGACACCGTTTGCAACTTCACTTACCCTACCATGTTGTCATGAGTTTACTAATACTTAGAATATGGTTATTTGTTAGTTATTGCTATTGTGATAGATAATTATAATCTGTTAATTAGAATGGTTATGGTGATGATTTCTAACCTATGTGCAGGGCTTCAATCAGGGAAAAAAGGGTACTTTCTAAACTCATTGTTATTTGGGCAAGAAAATTAGGGCAGATTTAGGCATTTCCAATTAGGGACATTACAATAAATATCTCAAATGATTATCATTTATATATATATATATATATACTCATTTCACATGGTTATCAAATGCATTAATTGTCGATTATCAAACACATATAAATATATATCGAATAACATTACATATATATACACACACACACACACATACACATTTATATATTAATATATGTAGCTATATTATTTTATACATATATATATATATATACATACATAATATTATTTTAATTCCTTTACAAAAACACTTGTACTCTCATATCCATCGATCGACATATATACACAAAGTGTATATATATATATATGTCACCTTAGTCCAATTGGTATTCCCATGCATATGGGTAATCCGTCCATGAGATGCGTAGGTACGTCTACCTACGTATATTCATGTACGTATTCACTCACATGTATGAGTTTATTGTTGAAATATCCCCCTTAGTTTTTTTTATTTTCAACACACAATATTGCACCCGTTAAGGTTAGCTCAATAAGCATAACCAGCTGAAAGGTAACCCTTCACTTTCTGATCTCCAAGATCCCGATGTGGGCAAGGTGAGAGCATATGGAGCGAGGGGATTGTTAGAAGAAATCTGAAATGAAGTACAATGCTATAGGCGGCTAGCCGGCCATAAGAAAAGTAAATACTGGAAATGTAAATGTAGGTGGATAACTGACCATAAGAGCTCGACCACTTATTCAGCAGGAGCGAAATTACAACTATAAATGTAAACAACTCAACCACTTGTTTAGCGGGAGTGAAAGAACAAACTGAAATGTTAAACAACTCAACCACTTATTTAGCAGGAGTGAAATATACCAAATGAAAAGTGCAGAAATATAAATGCTGATCAGTACTACTGGAATCAGCGTTACAATGTAAGCTCTCATACAATAATATTATGATGAATTAACTCTCTAATCAGACCGAATGATTTGCAATATTCCTTATGACAATTATAAATATAAACACCAAGGAAATATAGCAAATAACTGAAATAAACAGGTCTGATATGAAAATACAACAAACTGAAAATCCAATCAGCAAACAATGAAAACACAAGAATGCTCACAACTTCACTGAAACAGCTCTGCACTTCATCATACTGGATGCAAATGAACATTAGAAGCTAGGCATCCAAAATGCATGAGATAGATGTTAAATTTAGTGATTAGATTAAATGCACAGAAAATTAATTCAAAATTAGACACAATAACACAGCAGATACCCTGGGAAAACCCTCCTCTTGAGGGAGAAAAACCCAACAACAATATATCACTTATATATTGAACAATAATGAAGTCACTTTTACAATAGAGGCCGAAATGAAGGCCAAACACATGCACTACAATCTGATGCAGTGGAATATTAGATTGAAGATAAACTCAACCAATTGTATAGATCAATCTCTTCTCAAATGATAAACTTGAATTGCCTTAGTAGAGATTCGCACTTCAAAGAATAATATCAAACTTCTCCAATTGATGATCAACAATGTAAATGCCAATGGATATATATACAAATCATAGATGAAGAGTCGTGTCTCTCCAAGACAAGTCGGCTTGAGTCTTAACAATAAAACATGACCAATCGCAACTCTTCAAGAGGTCGGCCTCATAGCAAATCGTGCCTCCTTAAAGAATGATGTGTCTCTAGAATTCGTGCCTCCAGGTGAAGAGATGTCAGCCTTGATAAATAGATGACTTTCAATAACAAATATTAGATCTTGTTTGATAAAAGACGTGACTCATCAAACTGACTTATGTCGGCTCCAAAAGAAATATAAGTATAATTTTTTTTTTTTTTTAGACTGCAGGAATCGGGTAGCACGACCCCCTATAAACTGCAGGTGCGCCTGGTAAACTTTTTAACGTGACCGGCGGCGCTGGTGCGACACGCCCTCCAGTACCACGGGGGTGGGGGAGACTAGAACTTGTGACCAACCTCCTGCTACAGGAAAGATTTAGCCAACCAAGCTAGGGCCCCAACCCCGAAATATAAGTATAATTTAAATAGCCGTTTAGGCTATATTTTATTTATCTCCATACTTGGGTCTAGAAGAAGCAGCCCATCGCTACTAGAACATCAACAATAGACACCTCCGGAAAGCACCCATAAGAGTGGCACAGATCCCAATGCTAGGCCACAAGTTGGGGTGGCCTGTAGAGGAGGTCGACCCTCTCTAAAAATTCAACCTCTTCAAAATAAAATCTGAAACTTGAAGAGATGGGGCGCCTATAGCAAGGAAACACAAGGAGCAAATACCCAGAACTAAACAAAATTCACATCGAGAGCAATAACCAAAAACGTGCTTTAGCCAAGCACAACCAACAACTCCAAAATCAGAAATATCAACCAAACAATTCACTATGAAGCTCAATCTACAACCTTTGGATGAAGAAGCGGTCTCAATCAGCTAGGTGTTATCTTTTAAACATGAAACCGATATTAGCTAGGAGGCATGCGTTCCTCGAAGCAAGGGGTTTGAAATCATTTCAGCAACACTTCGTTATGATAAGTAATGGATGCCAAATGAAGGAGCAAAGCCTTGTATTTATAGCACTTTTGAGATGACCTTTCACCTTGTCCTTTTCCCTCCAAAAAGGGGATGCCCAAACTCAAAATTCAAATTAATATTTTTAAAACATTCTTTTGCACACCTTTCTAGGCATCCCAAAGGCCTTGGCAACATTTACAATACTTAAAATATTTAAAATACCTCAAATGAGGTGTCCACTTCAAGGCCCACTTTTTAAAACAACATTAAGTCATTCGCCGAGGCCAAAGGGCAAAAATGGTATTAAAATATTAAAATGATGTAAATCATTCCATTTTCTAGAACGAGCCCAAAAGTGCCGAAGACCTAATCACCAATTCTGCTTTGCCCAAAATAGAAACTGCACTGAACTGCTGCCAAACATAGCATTGCTAGAAATAACACTTACTAAAAATAGCATACTGCTAAAAATAGTGACTCCAAACTCATTTTAACCATAATCCGGGCAGCCATCGCAACTTACTAAAAATAGTAAGTTTGGAAAAGACCTCTAATGCAGCATGTTACACCATTCTCAAGCTCTTTGAAAATCTAGAAAGACCCAGAAACCTCTTTGCAAAACAACTGCAAGCAAACCCTTGAAAACACAAAAGAAACCTCCAAGCCACAGGAAACCCTAATTTCCCCTTCCGACAAGCCTACGGGCCTCCGAGATAGGTTGACGGTCATCAGAATTGACTACTGCTGAGAAGGGGACATTACAATCGTAGACATGTACATATATACATATATATATATTTTATGCATATATCTCATCGACATAACAATAAGCACACAAGGAAGGACTTCCACTCGACATCAAGACTTAATCACATTCCTCAATCCAAACATTCATAAAACAAGATCGCAAACCAATAGAAACATTCACTACCAAAACTGAAGATCACTTACCATTTACTCGAACTAACTTGACTCAACTAAGACCAACTAGGGTGTGAGTGTGTATATGCTCAGTTAGGCTCATTAAGGGTTACCAGACCAAGTTCTCCTGAGTGATACTTCCCCTTTCTTCCAGAGATTCAAACCTGTTCCTACATTCCGCTTAGTACATCATAATAGTAGTTAGCCGATAACAATACATTCATATTCATCACATATATTTCATAGTCAAAATCGTTATAAAACATCGAATTGCATCAATCATTCATTCATCATATTTCCATTCAAGATTCATAAAACACATTCATATATTCAGGCAATTTAACCAAACTAGGTAGTAGTAAATAGGTAATAACATACGGGGTGTAACACTAGGCATGTTGTAATGTCCCCTTCCTAATCAATTCAATATGGTAGACAGTTAGCCCATTCAACAGATTCTCATAGGCTAATGAGTTAGGGTTAGGGAATCCTTGGAGTCACTTGGATCCAACAGGATGGTAGTATCAGATGATTATTTGAGCTCTAGAGGTTATGATGTGCGGAACACCACTTTTTGGGGTGGTTTTGGATGATTTCTTCCATTGTATTTTTAGTAAGTCAGTTTCAGGCATGGGCTGGGTCAGTGTCAACATTTCTATTTTTAGCTATGTTGGTGGAGGCATTTAATGTCGACATCCAAATATTTACTATGGTCTAGGATTTTAATTTAAATAACGATACTTTATAAAGTTAAATTAAATATTTAACTTTATCGTTATTTAATATTATTGACTTTATAAAGGGGTACTTTTGGGAGACATAAGAAGTTTTTAAATTTAATAAAGTATTCCCTAAAGATGGTTGCCTTACTTGGAGAAATAAGGTAACATTTTAAATTTAAATAGAAGTGCTTTTAATGCTAAGTGGGACATGGGTTTTGAGGAGGCATACAAAAGAAGTTTGGAGCTCATTCTTTCACATGCTTGTCTTGATATTTGTATATTCTACCTCGCTGGAGGAGCTGGTTCTTCTTCAAGGTTTGTGAGGACAAAATCCCTTATAGGCAACATTCTACATGTTGTTGAGAGACACAATTTGGAGGATTTGAGGTGATTCCATCTAGGGGTCACACAAGAGCTTTATTATTTCAGTTTTGGTGAAGATTTTCCAAGGGTTTCATAGCAGATTTGGAGGGCAGATTTTAGTGTTTATGACCATCAGATTTGTAAAATCCCCTCTTGGGATGCACGATATTTTTTTTTGATTAACTCAGTTTGACATATGGGCATTTTGTTAAACTGTTACCACTTCCATTGGATTGTATAGCTTTCAATTTTATGTAGTTGCAATGCATATATTAAATACAATAAATGAATACTTCATTCATTACATGGTTTCAATCCATACATCATCTAGTTCATTTAAAGGAAATATGGCATCCTCAGTAATGAAGTTTCAGATAAAATCACTAATAGTTTATTTGCATTTAGATATACAAAATACAGTTCATAGCATAAATACCAATTTTGGAAGCTCCTAGAATGTGCCATGGCCAACAAATGGTTCCATTCTGTAGAAGAGGGTTGGTGGCAAGTGTATCTATAGTTTCAAATCTTGTAATCACGCCCAATAGAGATTCATGCACCTAACTCAGACCATTCGCCCTTCCACAATAATCCACGACCTCTCTATTTAGCTCTTGTCACCTTGATTCAACGACTCACACTCAAGAAACCCCTATGCATTTTAGTTGTAGACTGAGGTAAGGAAAAAGGAAGCAATGACTATAACTAGGGAGCAACGATGACATTAACTGAGGTCTCATGACCCCTTCAAACTCCCGACCTGCTATATTTCCCACAACTTAGCAAACAATTGGAGCATCTAGGGTGGAGTAATGGCTACGCCTGCAATTGCCAGCAATAATGTTCCAAACGCC
This sequence comes from Sequoia sempervirens, assembly GCA_007258455.2. Lineage (NCBI taxonomy): Eukaryota > Viridiplantae > Streptophyta > Pinopsida > Cupressales > Cupressaceae > Sequoia > Sequoia sempervirens. Next base: position 24,193 of record VDFB02018012.1, read on the forward strand.
TACTCAATGAAAACCCAATCTTCAAATCACCACGTATATGCATATGCCCAGTCTTCAAGGTGAGCACCAGTCTGAGATGAATTCAATTCCAACGGTCAACCTTTTCTTCCTCTTTACAATGCAAATCAATATATATTATGCAATAACCCCAATGTTCAACTGAATAGGCAGTCCAAACTACGAAAGACAATATAGACACCTCAATACCATCGACTAGCAAGCAATATTCAAAATGTGTAGAGATATTCAATCGTTGCCCTCAAATTGAGCCAAGAATGATAATCGTTAAACCCCAAATTTGTCTTCGCAGGAGACTCAAAAATTTGCCAATCTCGCGCAAGTGCGAATCCTAGATGAATCCACCTCAATCTAGCTAGGGTGGAACCTTTCACCATCGAAACCAGATACCTGTAGGAATTCCACCTAGAGTTTTAGACTTAAAAGAGCTCCACTTGAAAACCAACAAAATAATAATAATCTAACATATGAAGAAATGAGCTCTTGCGTCCTTTTTATAACTCCCTTTTGATTTTCCCGCCAAAACACCTTTAAATAAAGTGACATTAAAAATACTTTATAATATTTCCCCAACGTCACTTTATAATAATGCTTTAATTTAATTATTCAATATTACCCTTTTTAATGAACTTTTTGCTAGGCAATATCAAATAATAAGATTAATTAATTAATTTAGTTTCCGTGACGATGGGTTAGAAAACGGGGACATTACAAGATTTGAGGGTTAAAAACTCAGAAAATACTACCTTTATGTTGGCCGTACCTCTTCCCAGGTAGGCCGTACTGTTCCAAGGAGGGCGTGGGGTTTGTGGAGCTGGTTGCCTAGTGTTTGGGCTGCATTTTGGAAGGGTTTGAGACACCTAGGGCAGGGGACAACTCAGCAAACAAGTTTGGGGTGAAACAGCAGTGATTTGTGAAGTTTGCAAGCTTTCCATCAAGCTCCAGGTTGCTGGTCATATGTCCAGTTTCAGTCTTGTTCAAACAACAACAAATGGGTATGTCTAAAATGCAATCCTAAGGCTGTTATAATCATTCTATGTATGTAAAACCCTTATTTAAGGGATTATATTACTGCTGTATCAAATCTGAAACATACTGCAGTTGTGAGCTTTCCTACATAGTTGAGTTTCCAGCACTTGACTTTGCAATATTAGTGTTAGTTGTTATTATCTTTATTTTCCAAATTGCAAACACCTTCTGCATTTCTGTCTTCTTCTCTAAAACCATCAAACAAAAAAAAAGCAAAAAACCAAGGCAGAACAAGGGTGTATGTTACACGTGTTGGAAACTTGTTGGATGCATCAAATGGGGGCTGAGAGCTTCCCTAATTGGTGTTAGATAACCTTATTAGTCTAGTTATAATTTGGTTGCCCCTCATTCATAGGCCTATTCTTTGTCCTCAAGTGTATAAATTAATAAAAGAGATTTCAACATGAAATTCATCACTTTGTGCCCTATATTTGGCATGGAGGGCTGCCAAATCATCTTGTTGATCCTTGGAATCTCCTGGTACTCCATCTCTTTCTTCAAAAAGGTAACTTTAGGTGATCTAGAACCATTGGCAACTCAAGATGTCTGATTCATTATGAAGGTAGAAGATTCTCCATGACCTCCCTTACCTAGGGAGGTAAACATCGAGTTTTTCGTTATGGTTTTGGAACATTTGTTTAAAGAGGTTAATATGCTCTTGTTGCCCATTATTGATGAATCTCATGGTTTTCATGAATTCTCTTCTTTCCTGATCTTTTACACATCTATTTCTTATTATTTGATTGGATCTTGTGCTTGATCAAGGGTTTGCATCTGTTTTCTTTGCTCTCTCCTTTGATATCCTTCTTTCTTTTTAATGTAGATCAAGGGACCTTGGTTTTAATAGAACAGTTGAACAGAGTCAATAAGTTGGCCAATAAACAATGTTCACACCTATAGAAGACTAATAGTAGCATAACTCAATTTGTTTACGTGGAAATTTTAAATTATCTCTGTTAGTTTGCTTTTTTGTACACTCACTTTGTTTTGTATGATGTTGGCTTCCTAAATATTAGATGTTTTAACAGGCAATCGTGCGAGATCAAGAAGGGCATCCTGTATGGGGAGCATATGCACAGCGGCTTCTTAACCCTGAAGAAGATCTTTGGAGAAATCCTGGCAATGGAGGTCATAATGACAAAGCACATCCACCTATTCACCCAACTAAATTTTCAGCAGGGGAATCAAATTGGACTCCAGATCACAAGGTAAGTTGTACTTTCTGTATTAAGCATTTAAATTAAGCTAAGATATTTTTTTTGGCTGATTTGGTATATATTTTGTTAGGAGTGATGAGGTAAAGATGGGTGAATTGGCTCCATCTTATGTATTGTATATAAATCAAAACACTAGAGAAAGATTTAAGCAGATAATACATTATATCATTATGAATGTATACAATTATTATCTTCCTTGAATCTACATCTTAATTCAACTTTTTCCAGAAGCTTTATGAACTGGTTGTACGGCATTTCCTTGCTTGTGTATCACAACCTGCTCTAGGTGCTGGGACGACAGTTGACATTGATATTGCTGGTGAAAAGTTTTCAGCTTCCGGTCTCATGATTATAATGGTAAGGATTATTCAATTTCTGCTTATATTTATTTCAAAGGGTGATTCATGTCAATGTTAAAAGCTGCACATCAAAAACAGAGCATTGCAAGTCTACCTCTTTGTACTCTGACATTATCACAGAATATAAACTATCATACCCTTCAGTCAGCTTTGACATTATATTTCTTAGTCAGTAATAGCTTAGGCCAAACCTGTGCACCTTCATCTAAATGCATAAAAGTCCATGTAACTAAGAGCTTCCATAATCTTATATCTCATCTTTTGGTAAAAGAGAAGTAAAATAATGGATACATACAAAACAACCCAAGAAAACTTTTCACAGAACCACAACTATCCTGCAATGGATAGGATGATATAAGATATTTAAGTGCCATTGGTGAACTTGACTTTACAACGGCCTGGCCATTTAACTATTCATAGAACCAGTCCAACCAAAATGATGGTCCTAGCTAGTATGTGTGAGCAATATCTTGCGAGTTGTCCTCATCTAATGTGTGCATTCAGCCTCAATTTCTCACCTAACCTGTACAGAACATTTCAGTCATAAGAGAACAATTTAACATTGTGCCAAACATGGATCCCTAGATCTGGTTCAGGTTGAAAGCTGCCTTGCTTTCTTGTAGTAAGATAACTTGGGGTGAATATTTGTTGAGAGAAATTTCAGATGTCTTTGTCTATCTTACTGGATTCTGCTGTTTTCTCCTCTATACCCATACTTGGTATGAAGCCATATTTAGGGGGTCTTGCCTAGGAAAACCCAGAATGTTTCTGGCCCAAACCTAGGGCATTACTAGTGCTGTTTGCTGTCTAAAAACAGTGAATTTTTAAAAAAGCTACAGGTTTTCACCTGGAAAAAATAAAAACTATAAACTAGAGAACATTTTTTTTTATATCTTTATGGTCAATTTATTTAATTTAATGTATATATTATGGTTAATTTTGTTTATTTGGCTATAAGTGTTATAATTTTAATCTGAGGTCACAATAACATTTGCAAATCCCCATATCCATACCTTAACCATTAACTTAGGTCTATTCCAATGATTTCATTAGAAAAAAGTGTTTTGTTTTTGAAATAGTTGAAAGAGGTTTGAACATTTTCTTGGAGCCAAGCCCACAAAACATAGACCAGAGAAAATGAACAGGAATTATTTGATTGTAAGGTGAAGGAAACATATGGGCTTAACAAGAAAAACATTGTCTATCCATTGACAAATTGAGCGGGCACCCTACAATGGTCTAGACAAAGGAAAAATTGGGGCGAACATGTAAATGTTTTATGGAGTCAACACTATTTAGCACATTCCAAACACTTTTCATTGAAAAATTCGTTGATGATGACATAGACCATGAAGTAGATATACTCTTTCATAATCCATTTCTGAGGTATAATGAATTGTGCATTGCCAAAGAAGGTTGATTGAGGAATTTCTTTTTTTGTTGAATGGGGATCATTTGCCAATAGAATCATGCCGGTGGATTATAGAATGCGCCTGCTGTCTTTTCAAGGATTTTGATGAAGCATTTCACTGTTTCAAGAATACATCCATAAATTTTGGAAATATAAATTAAAGATGGATATATATTTTAATAGTTCAAAGATATAGTTGGCGATGTAAGAATGACTTACTTCTGATAATGGGTTAGAATGGTGGTGGATTTAACATTTGGTTTGTGTTTGGGGAGGGATATCTGACCAGTGGGAGTTAAAGCTTAGCTCCTAAGTGTGCTGTCCATAATCACAATGGGTGTTTGGATGGTTTTGTGCATATGGTTATGTTTTAGTCTTGGTTTCATTCTAGCCATTGTTTTCTTCCTTTGGCTTTGCACTATGTGTTTGTGCTCTTTGGTCATGGCACCTTTCTTTGTTTATTTGCGAGGTGGCTCTTTGAGGGGAAATGGGAAGGGGAAAGGGAAGATGGTGGCAGCTCCCCCTAGCAAGAGGGCTAGGTGGGTGTCGGGCGAGCGGGTTGTGACGACATTCATGGGGTTTGTAGACAAAGAGTTTAGAGATCCTGCGCTTAGGGCTTGGTTGGCCTGTATCTGGGATTTGGCTAAAGAATTGAATGGTTTGTTGGGGGTTGCATTCGCAAGGCCATGGGGAAAGTATTGTTGGACTTGGATTATTTTAGGGGTCGTTGGAATGTATTTGATGCAGCTCAATCTCTATCTTGTGTGATGATGCTCTCTATTGCTGCATGTTCCTTCCTTCTACATGAGGACGTGGGTGACATGATTCATTTGGCAGATAGTCATCTCGACTGTATTTTGGAGCATCTTCACTCTATCAAGAGGCGACAGGCATGTTTGTAGTTGGCGGTGGAGGCAATTGCTAAGCAACTTAGGTCTTCCTTTCGGTTGAGGTGATTCCTTATTTCTTTGCTTGTGATTTCAAGGATGTGGAGGTTATTGACATGGGTAAGTAGGCTGAGGAAAGGAAAATGGTACGCCCTAAATTTAAATGTGTTAATTAGGGGGTTCTCGTCTTGTGTAATTTGCCAAGATCCCCAGTTAGGCTTGGTATACTTTCTAGTCTTCGGTTAGTGTCTATGCTTGGGTTAAGGTATGCGGGTGGCTTTGGAAATTTTTTGTTGGGTGGTTGGGTTAGCTTTTTGGTTCATTTCTCATCAATAGTCTGTTATATTGGTACTTGGCTGCGACTTGAACTTAGGGGGTGACCCCAATTTTTGGTTCTTGGACCTAAACTAGGCTTTTACTATAAAAAATTATAAGAATGGTTTAAGGGAGATTTATTATTTTTTACAAGTAGTTTCCTCATTGATAAAATTTGTATTCTCACAAGGATTGGTATTGTATTAGGCTATATAGTTCAATGATTGCTGATATGTAGAAAATCAACCCATGCTTGATCTTGGACTGTTGAAGTCCCCTTTACAGTAGGGATAATTTTGGACCATAAGAGATATGAACATGCCAAGCCTTGTGATAACTTACAGAATGTTGGGGATGGATATGGAAGGATGGGATGGCTTTGAATCCTATTGTGCTATATTAACCTTTTGGAAAATGGGCTGATTGTTTGCAATTGGTCTTACTCTTTTCACAACGCCTCTTTATTAAATATCATTTTTGGGAGTCTATTGCATGTTCTATCTAAGGTCAATTTTTTTAACCATCTTTCATGAGTAGTGGTTCATAGTAGTCCATCTGTCATGAACTTGAATGGTCAATTTGGCTCTCATTACATCAACTGATGCTACAGATGTGAAGCAGTAAGATCAAAACTAGTGAAACAAGATGATGATTTTGTAGGACTCTTTCTTTGTCAATCTAGGAGAACTAAAGTAAGATACATGATCTTTGCAACAAACTACTTCACAAGATAGGCATAACTCAAGGCTTTAGTTAATGATACATCTGATACTAGAGCTAAATTTGGTTTTGATAATAGTATTGTCAGACATCATTGTCTGCTACAGATTGAATGATTAAAGGAAGTAAGTACTCATGGTTGGAGCTATTGAGAGTTTATGAAGGGAACTTATTGTTTGAACTTTGGCATAATAAGTCATCTTCCTTTCATCCACAAGCAAATTAATTTGTTGAAGCATTTAATTAGATTCTTGGTACAGAATTGGCCAATGTTTATAATTCAAACAATGATAATTAGGGAAAGTGTTTGTGTAGTGTTGTGTTCCTAGAGGACAATGCCAAAGAACTATACAAGATATACACATCCTTCCAATTTCATTTGGAGATGTTGCTTATTTATTTCAGCCTCCTTGAAAGCTGCATCCATCTTGAGATGTGAAGAAAAAGAGTATTTCCCTTGGAGATTGGCTGTCTAAACAGGGTAGGTGAGTCTTGTTAGTGTTTTAATTTGTACCTTCCAATGCAACCCAAAACATAACATATGTGTTATATAATTGCTATTTGAATTAGAAGGGGAAACTATTTGATTTTTTGCAGTGCCAAATGCCTTCTTCCAAAGACAATTTATTGTCCTCAGGTTGTGCCACATCATCTCCAATTCTATCACAAGTGCTCTTATGTCACTTATCATGCTCCAACAAACATTTAACTCATGCAGTTGTAAGTTCTTCCAAATGGCTTGCAGTTGTTGCCACAACATCACCACATGTGAAACAACATATATGATGTACCTCAACACTTGTAACATCATTGTTATATGTAAATTACCATGCCAATTGTACCATAACATTTGATAACTCACCACATTTCACTGCAAAGCATTGCATTTCACCACAAAGTATTTTTCCAACAAACTCTTCCTATAAGGACTTTTTGTAGTTGAAAATTGTTGTACCCAAAATTAATTTTTTGGCATTCTGCTTAAATTGAGCTAAATCATGTAAAAATGTTGTCAAAAGTCTGTTTTAGGTCAAACCAAACATAGGGTTTTTGTGGGTTTTTGTCAAGGAACACGTGCAAAATTTTGAAAATTTGAAAATTAGGGTTTCACGCCCCTATTTTCAGGGAAACCCCCAAAAATAGGACCTTCCCAGAAACGATTGAAAACGATTTTGATAGGATTAAATGACTTCACGATCACATTGGTCAAGTCAGAATCATCAAAAGACACGTTTTACTCTAATGGGTCTATTTTTGTTTTTCAGGAACAAAGTTAGGAGCTTTGCAACCATTAATGGCAGATTGGCCAGTACCAGGTGCTGAAAGCTAAGCTTCAAAAGCTTCAACGACGCAACCATGGCAGAAAAGGACAAAAATGGCAATCTTTGACGAAGGAGATTTTTGAAACTGAAAAAGGTCAAAATTTGACTAACTTTGGAAATGCTACCAAGGAGAAGTCAGTTCAAAGTGTGCAAAAAGAGCCTTTTTCAGAGAAAGGCACCCTTGAATCTCAGGGGCTAAATGTAGTCACCAGATTCATCCAAGATAGTCATCCTCAGCGTTCTCCTGCTGGCTCGACAATGAAACATTCAATGAGATCATCTGATAAAGTGATCACCGACAAATGTCAATAGAGTGCGAAGAGGCTGTTATAAAGAGACATCCAAAAAAAACAACAAAAGATAAAAAGACGTCGTTTGACGAAGGAGATTTCTGAAATTGAAAAAGATTGAAAATTGGCCAACTTTGGAAACGTTACGAAGGAGAAATCAATCCAAGATGTAAAAAGAGCTCTTTTCAGTGAGGGGGGCCCTTGATTTTCAGGGGGTAAATGTAGACATCCGACTTCTCTAAAACAGTCATCTTCTTCATGCTCGTGCCAACTCGACAACGTAACATTCAGCAAGATCGTCTGATGAAGCGATCGCTGACAAACGTCAGCAGAGTGAAAAGAGGCAGTTGACGAAGACAACAAAAATGACGGTCCAACATTGAAAAAAGAGCCCTTTTCAAGCAAAGGCGCCCTTGAATGGGGTGGTCCAGATGTCAATTTCATGAAATTCACACCTTCGTGAGGTCTCTTTGACTCCGTTTCAGCACGACAACGAATCTATCAGCCAATTTGCGGGATGAGTCAAGCAATTGTAGTGGTTGATTGAATGAACATGCCAAATGAAGGTTTAATTAGTAAGTTACAAGCTAAAAGCGCCCCTGCTGGCCAGGGGCGCCCTTCCTTTTGAGGTACCTGATGACCTCTTCAGCAGCTGTCATGTGTAAAGAACTTGTTTAGCTTAGTCCCAGCCTCTCAGTTAAATCAATAGCATGTTCATCAGGTTTTCCAGGCAGCAGGTGGAAGCAATCAAGTGATAAACGTCCCAGAAAGAGATTGAAAGCAAATCATTAAAAAATGTGCTAAGGCATGATGCAAAAAGAGCCCTTTCCAAAGAAAGGCGCCCTTTATTTTGTGGCTCCAAATGATGTCAAATGGCAGAGGGTTCCCCAGGATGACCTTCACCGTTTGGGTCAATCTCAACAACAGAACTGAAACACGGGAATTTGACAAGTCAATCGCCTAATTATGAAGACCAAACTAGAGTAGTTTCAAGCATAAATATCACTGAGCAAAAAAGCAAAAGCGCCCTTTTCAGCTAGGGGCGCCCTTGCTTGAAAGGACCCTAAATTGCCTTCCATGAATTGGAACACCAGTCATCTTTTGAGGAGCAAAACTGGTTACCTGATGAGATATCAAACAAGATCATCCGATTCTCTGATCAACAAGGATTCCAAATCGAAGCACAGGAGTTCAAAATGAAGAGATTGAAAGAACAGACATTAAAAATGACTAAGGCAAGGAAGAAAGTGCCCTTTCTTGAGAAAGGCGCCCTTCTTTTTAGGGCACAAACTCAACTTTCTGGCTTAATACCTCCCAGGCACATCTCTTCAGCTTAGGGCCAGCTCAACAATGAATCCAACAGCAGCTGCTCAGGATCAGCAGATCAATCTAGAGCCAGGATCAAATAGAGATCATTCAGCATAAAAAATGATGAAAAAAGGACTCAAACTCAAAAGGGACGCCCAAAAAGGTCAAAGGCATGTTTTGTTGACCAAATTAGATATTTGGAGGCAAACTTGGCCAATTTACCCCACAATTAGTGGAAACCTACCTTTTGAACTCCAGATCAAGCCAAATCAGCTTTAGATCATGAGTTAGGCTCCCAAACTTCATGGATTCAAGCACAAATCTGTATATGATCAAGCCTAGGCGTCCATTATGCTCATTTCTTTGCAGGTTGATGATCAAGAACAACAATAAGCTCTCAAGGACGCCATTTTTAGATCTGGCCAAGGTTTTTGACTGTTCTTCGATATTTCTTGAAGATCAGAAGTAGAAGAAGATTTCTAATCAAAGGTTGGATCCAGAGATAGATTTTCTCAGGGAGTTAGATTAAAAACTTCCAATCCATCTTCTGTCTACTTCTTCTCTTCTTGTCTTAGGTATTCTTACATGTCACACAAATCAATAGGCTACCATGGATCTGATCAACTGGGCAGAGTCAGAATAATTTTCTAGTAAAACCCATCTCATCAGATTTTCTAGAATCAACCAACTTGCTGCCCCTATTTTTGGGGGTTTTTCCAAAAAAAAATCAAAATCAAAATTTTGAGGAACTGGGTTTGTTCAACATTGAAGCACGAACAAAACCCATGTGCCAAATTTTTTCTTGAAAAAATACTTCTCGGCGGGTGGCTATTTTTAGGGGTTTTTCTGAAGTTGTCTGAACATATTCGTGTTTACAGTCAACAAGCGAGTTTTTCTTCATGGAATGACAATTTGACGTCCTTGGGCTCCAATTGAAGAACCAAACCTTGCACCAACAACTCTCCAACCAGATCTCACACATATTGACGAAGAGCACATGGACATCATCAGCAGTTTGCGGATTTTTATCTTTGAAAAGAATACATCACCCGCTTAGTGGAGAGCCGCAACAATTACTCTGGACGAAGAAGAAAGAAAGGCTGATCTAGCAGTCGAGAGACCAGTATTACCACCTCTTGCGTGGCAGTAAGCATCCTGGCTTACCAGCAGCGAAGAGGTCATTCCAAGCACGGAGCCGCCAAAGTTACCAAGAGCAGCAGCTTGCGCAAGGAGAGGAGATGCCACGTCATCAAAGCATTGACTATCTGGAGATGGAAGAAGTCAACACATGGATCGAGGAGCTGTTGACCGGAGGTGGTGAGGTGTGAAAAGACACCTAGGCTGGAACGTCCTAGTCTCTAGGAAGGCATTTATGATTAATAGTTAGTTAACTTGATGACTCATTCCAAGTTAACCAACTGTCCCTTGAATCATGCATGTCTATCCCTATCTATGGGGTGGTTTGTTTTGACTTCCATTGATTGTGGATGTTTGTTTTGACTCCACTAATCATGGATGGCTTATCCCATAAATCATGGATGTCTATCTTAAGAGACACCTACTTTGTATTTAAGATCACCTTAGTCTTGTTTCAGTCAACTGAAGTAGTTTCCAGTTGACTCTTTGTTTAGTGTCAGTTAACTAAAGTAGATTTCCATTTAACTGTTTGTTCCCCCTTTTTAGGAATAAATATTGCTAATTGATTGGCAAGAACTCATTGTTAACTCAAGGAGATTTTGGGGTTGCCCACTCCTTTGAGTTCTATAAATAAGAGCCTTGGGCTCATTGTTTGTTTCACCTTTACTTACTATGCAAAATTGCTACGCCATTGTTGCCAACAAGTTTGAAAGTGATTATTTGTTCACTCTTGGATGAGAGTTGATTGGTTGATCGTAATTGTGCATGATTTCGTGCCTTTGCTGTCCCAATTCTTTTGTAACTCGTTGATGAAGCTTGAAGAAGAAAATCAGAAGGCGCTTGCATTTTGATCTACATATTTGAGTTCTTTCTACGTTTTGTATCTAATAGCTTGTTGTTTCATTTCCCTCCTCGAATAGGGGTTCCTCCTCCTTGGATATCTGTTATTAACGGTTATTGTTCGTTGTTGTCTAATGGATTGTCTTTCAACCTATACTTCGGATAGGGGTTCCTCCTCCTTAGCAAGTTTGTTAGCCAAGACATTGTACATTTGTTGTTTCTTGTAAGTCATTTCCTAGCCCATACCTCAGATAGGGGTTCCTCCTCCTTGGCAGGTCTCGGATCCAACTTACCGTGTAGAGCGTTTACTTGTATAAAACCTTATCCCTGCGTATATCCGAGAGTTTAGAGCCTCGGCCATATTCTAAGGATACGGCGGATTCAAGTGATCCAACCAACCCATTCTCGCTCCTATGCCCTCATGCTCTATTTACCTTGAGGATTTAGGATTGATTAAAAGCTTGAATAGTCATAGTTAAGATCTGCCGAAACTAGAGAAAAAGCTTAGCTATGGCGCATTGTGTTTGTGCACCCTTGTGTCCTACCGTTGAGTACAAAAAGATAGGAACCTTAGTTTACCCTACCCTTACGCATTACATCAGCAAAGAGGGACTTCTCCTCTTTAAATAACGAAGAAGTGTTGCAAAACATTTGTAATAGTTGAATTTTTACAATCAACACTCCAGAGGTGCTAATTTTAACGCTAACAGTTTTCTGGCGCCCACCGTGGGGCAACGAGGCATCAAACTTCAAGAAAAGCTTAACGCTTTTATGTCACGGGAATGATCCTATGGCATCCGATTGCATGATCCATACAAGAAGCAATGGATGGCATCCACCTTCTTTACCTTGGGGTAATAGTATTGGACCTCTGGATTTTCAGGTAAATCATGAGTTACCTATAGGGTCAAAAAACACTTCCCCCAATTTCATGGCGATGGAAGTCAACACCCAGATGAACATTTTGTTGCATTCACAACGGCCTGCGCCATCTTGCATGTGCCACATGAAGACATCACAGTGCGTCTCTTTGTGGAGACTCTTGTTGGGAATGTTGAGGATTGGTTCAGTCACCTGAAGCCAGGCATTATTACAAGCTGGGAAACTATGAGCAAGAAGTTTTTGGCGAGATTCAAGCCCGCTGAAGGCAATGATATGTTGTTTGCCCAACTTGCAAATTCAAAGATGGAACGCAACGAACACGAGGGAATTTGTATCAAGATTTAATTGTCTTGTTACAAGACTTTCTTCTACGCTCAATCCATCACCGAAGATTCTGATGAGCTGTTTCATAAATGCTCTTCCATCAGAGATAGCCTTCTTCCTGAAGATGGCGAGAGAAGCAGAGTTGAAGAGTGTGCAAGAACACGCCATCAGGTTGGAGGACAATATGATCACTTTCGGCTTGATGAACACAAATTCTATCAAATCTCTAGTTCAGCAACCGTACCGGCCAAAGAGAGATAATCTACAACCATGGTTGCCAACATCTCCATCAATGTGTCCCTGTGTTTAAGCTTATTTTGTCCTTGTGTACTTGCATTGCTTAGTCTTTGCATTTTGCCAAAACAACGTAAGTGTGGTAGTTGTAGAGTTTTCGTTTAGTAAAAAAGCATAATTTTTTTGTGCTTTGAGTTGAAGTGCATGTTAGCCTTTTTCCTTACGTGAATCCAAAAGGCCCACCTTTTGTTTTTGTAGCGTCGTAAATTGTCACCCCTGACAGTTTCACACTAGGTTTAGCTCCCCCTATGTGCTTAGACCTAATTATGCTCTTAAATTGCCCGTTTTGTGGTTGTTTTTTAGAAATCAGAATAAAATTAGGAATTAATATTTAATATTCATTTAACAACAACAAAAGCCCCAAAATAGGTTTGGACTAGGGTGGCACCGCCCTTATTTAACCTGTTTTGGCCCAATTTAAAATATGTTATTGTTGACATTTTAACATTTACAAATTTAAATTCATTTGTCAGCTTTTAATAATTAATTTTGTAGTGTTGGTTGGAAATTTTGTATTCTCGTGAAAGCATACAAAATTGAGATTTCAACCACAGCACGTGAGTTTGAACTCTCCTAATTAAGGGAAGGCTCCCCCTTTAACTAAATAAAACTAAATGGATGGGACAGCAATCGTTCCTCTTGTTTCAGGAAAGATTACGTTCTTCTCTCTTCACAGAAAAGACACAGTAAATGTTACTAAACTTATTACAACAGCTATGCAGTGAAATTAAGAGAAAGGAAATAAAGTTTCCTGAAAGCACAAAGACTTCCGTTATTTCCTCCGGGACGGGAAAACAATTCGATAAGCACAAAGTCTTGAAGAATGAAATCCTATCAACCTTTTTCAGAACGATTACTTTATGGAAATATACAAGATAAAACAGCTCAAAGACTGTAATTACAATGTATCTTTAAACTACTCTAAATGAGAAATACTTATGAGCACAAAGACTTATAATTCTTCTCTATTTCTAACACTAACTATGAATTCAATTCTCACATTTACAGCACAAAGTCTGCAAATATTTAAATCAAATCTCTTTTCAGCAATCTTCAACAATTCTCAAGTAATCACAATATAATAAAACAAGGATTCAGCTCAAAGTCTGAAATTCCAGCTTCTTGATATCACTTGAAAATTCACAATATTTCACTATAAAGCTCAAAGACTTTATGAGTACAAAATTCTGCAGAGTTTTCTTGCTTGCTAAAAAGATAAAAGATTACAATAGACCCCTCAAGTATTTATAGGAGGAAGGTCTGGAGAAAAAGGTGGGAGGATCTCAACAAACTTGAGAAAATCTCTCAACCGATAACTAATTGCGATTGACTTATTCAAAATTACAATCCAAATTGTGATTTGTCTTGTAAGATTTTACATGTAATTACATTTTCGAAAATTGCAAGGAAAGAACACTTGCAATTGCAAAATTTGTTTTTACATATATATTGTCGAAAGTAAAATTACATAAAACAATCTAAAACTTAATTTGTTTCATTCCTATCTTTGAAAGATAAGAATTTGTTGATGATGGTCTTCAACTCGTTCGAATCTGGACCCAATGTGTTCTCAATGCGGTGAACATGAGTGAAGGAGGCTCTTTTTATTTTATCCTTCATCCTTCTGTAATCAAAATCCACCCTAGCTTGGAATCTCTTCAATGTTATCTCCTGAAGTTCAGTTTCCATTGCTTTGGCTCTTGAAGAGGTTGTCAAAGAATACCTGCCAATTACCAATGGATTATGTGAAGAAATACCAATTCCAGACTTGTGTTGTGAAGCTTGACGTGAATGAACTGCCATCAATTGCCTTCCCAGCTCCATCAGAACGATCTTATCAGTTGGATATCTCGGGAGCATATAAGGTTGGTCTTCAAAACAGCCAACTCTCACATAGGTGAATGTTGGAAATTGAAGAAACAAGCAGCCATATTGATTTACCTTATTCCAAGCTGCATCTGATACCCTGTTATTTACCAACTCTTTGTCAAACAAACACATAAAATAACCAAAGAAGGCATCTTGTACCCTTCTATAATGCGCTCGACTTGGAATAAAAGTCAGCTGGTCATAATATTTCCATACAGGCACCAATGATCTGTCACCTTCAGGAGATAAGCCTGGAAAATGTCTCAAGGAAGCTGCTATGTAGACCAAATATGAATTCATATAGAAGGTCAGAGTGGTAGGAACCTGTGCAAGCTGTTCGCACAAACAGTCACTGATTATTTCTCCCCAGAAAATTGGATGTTGTGCTTTTCTAATGACAACCATGAACTTATACATCCAGCTTTCAAACATGTTAGAAACTTTCAACCCTGCAATTCTGCTCAAAAGAGTGATCATGTCATTAACTTCTTCTATAAAATCAGACCGGTACAACTTAGGCATACGGGTCACACAAGGTCGTGATTTAAGAAGCCATTTAGAGTTGATGTGTTTAATACAATCACTCTTTTTCTGCTCAAAATGTCTATGAGCACTCTTCAATGAAATCTCTGAATAAGTAGTTGCATCAGGTACTCTGAAAACCCTGTTGATTGTTTCAGCATCAAGTCTGATAACTACGTTGCCATCATCATCCTTGATTGTTCTGGATTGTCTATCAAAGCGAGCTGCACATGCAAGGACGAATTCTGGTTCAAGGGCAGCAACAGGAAAAGAAGCCACCAAATGAATATGACTTCTCAGCAACTTTTGTATATCAGAAGACGTAGATTTCTCAGCCCTTTCAAGAAATTCAGACATATCAACATGCCCTATTTCTGTATCTTTGATCTCATCGATGTTTGAAACAACATGAGATGGAGAGATCTCATTCTGATATTTGTCGAACTTATACTTCATCTTTTTGCCTGCTGGAGAAGTTGGTTCATCCGTCATTGAACAGGAATCTGCAAGACTGCGGTGAAAACCCCATAAGGTCAGCACATCATCAGCATCAACGTGAGTGGACATGGCGGAACTCAAACCCTAGAACAATGAAATGGATTTTGAAAGAAAGAGGGAAGGCGAATGAAGATGAATACGAAATGAATGGAAGGGTGGAAGTCAAAAACAGCATGTCTCTTTGAAACAGCAAGACAAAAGAGATCTTGGCTTGGATTTGGAATTTCGTCCAAAAAGGTCAACTTTTGTGCTTTTTAAGGCAATTCGGGTTTTTGAATGACTTTGACAATTTCGGAACTTTTTGACACTTTGACAATTTTGCTTTTTGCAATTTCGGGATTTTTATGAGCTTTGACAATTTTCACAAAGGCAATCGGGATTTTTCAGAAGTTTAACAATTTTTGAACTTTGCAATTTTAAAAATTGTTATTTTAATTACAAATCCCGAAATTGTATTTTTAGGCTAAAAACCCGAAATGAACACAAAGTGAAAAGTTATTTTGTGAAAAATAATGATGGATATATGAAGTGGCGAAATGAAGTGAAAGGAATGAGCATGATATGTGAAATTTTATTGCTGGAAATGAACGGTGAAATGGAAGAAATGCGTTTTAATCATGTAAAGCATTTTTTAAAGGGAAAATGCATTATGTATGAAATATGGAGGTATGTGAAATGAGATGGAAGGTAAAATTTCAGTAAAATGGAGAAGGCGTGTGAATGAATATGAGAAAAACGCATTTTTATATAAGGGCGAATGGAGATAATATGGAGATATATGAGTGAAGATGGCGAATGAAATGGAGGAATAAATGGCAGTGAGAGTGAATAACGAAATGAAAGAAAATGGTGAGTAGACAAGTAAATGAAAGAGGCGAGAATGTATCAGGAAAACACGTTTTAGTATGAAGGCGAGCTTTTGAGATAAATAAATGTATTTAAGATAAAGAAAACCAGTAAGAGAAAACGCGTTTTGATAAAACTAGCAAAAATATCAACAAATATACCAAAGTAACCATGATGAAAGCGAAGGATAGAAAGAAAAACGCGTAAAAAATAAAAACGCGTTTTGAAACAGTGATAAAAAGTAAAAACGTGGTATGCAGAAGACAATATCATTGATAATAAAATAAAACGCACATAGATGACAGTAAAATATGAAAAGGAAGATGAAGAAAAACGAATCATACCTGAAGAAGAATTCGGACTGGAAAACAATGATAAAGCAAACCCTAGGCGCGTTGAAAAAGACAGAGACTCGGTTATTTACTGGTAAAAGTCCGAATTTGAAGCATTAAGGTCGACCAAATCTCCATAAAATGAGAAAATAAATGCAAAGAAGAATTCAACCAGCTCGAATCTGAGAAGAATCGGATTTTTCAGAGGCTTTCACAATGAAAAATAACATCAAAGTCATGAATCGGGTTTTTCATGAGGCTTTACATGCTCTTTTTTACAAAATCGGGTTTTTAAGGCACTTTAACAATTTTGCTTTTTTGTCAAAATAAAAGGACTTTAACAAAAATCGGTTTTTTTAATAACTTAAGCAATTTCGGGTTTTTCAAACACTTTAGCAATTTTGCTTTGGAGTCTAAATTTCCCTATTTGCTGAGTTGCTCAGAAAACCCGAAATTGATGAAAAAGACACCAAAAACAACTCAGAAATCGACGAAAACGGAAACGTAAAGGGGAAAAAGAGTAGCCCAAAGGTTAATCAACCTAAAACAGAGATTTTCCACCCTTTGCACCTCGTAATGCGTGCCTTAGAGAAGAAAAATCTCAAGTTTTAAGAAAATTTTGATTGGTTACCCAAATTTTTAAACGAGTTAAAAATTTAGGATAACATGTAGGAAAACGAATAAATGCATATAAACAAGTCTTTTTCACTCTTTGAAAGGCTAGCAAATGTTTAGAGCAATTGAGCATCCTAAAAAGCAATCAAGAGCAGAATAAGCAGAGTTTACAACATTTATTATCAATCAAGATTCATGTTTGCAATGCATCAAGTTCATATGTGAGTTTGTTCATGTTTTATGTTCATTTGTTTTGTGAGTACTAACACTTGCAAGACCTTCAATCAAACAATCAATTCTCCTTGCATGAGATGAGTACAATGACTTAAGTCCATCAATAAAAGCAGATCTAAGTGGTAAGTTGCAATACTTGTCAATTTATCACTTGTTTTATCCATTTGCCTTTGTTCAATCGAGGGTAAGCACTCTTTACATCATCATTAGCTGTTCTAGAGGTGGAAACACCAGAACAAGGTTTGATTTAGGCAAGCCCCTATAGGACACAACCCTTTCTCCCCTCTCTTGTGTGTAGGTGGAAAATTTGAAGTGGATTTGGAAGAAGATTGAAGACCTAATTGCAAGATCAAGCATTCAATCGTTGTACTTCAACAAATTAGGGCAAGTGGAATTAATCATCAACATACAAAGTTCTGAAGCTAAGTCTAGGAAGGAAGGACCTACAGATTGTGACCATCTGAGACCTGTTCATAGATTCTTGAGATTCGTATTCTCTGGTCTAGTGTGCCACTGCCCCCGTATAGGCAATTTGAACCCTAATTTACATGCCAGGTTCCTTTGTCTCTACACTCTACTGTTTTGTGGTTTTGCAATTGTCTAGATTTACATCAATTTGCTATAGCTTCACCATTGACCTAGGTATATATTTGCATGATCAAATCAAGTTAACTCCTAATCAATCAAGTCAATGTCATTCCCCCCCTACCAAAGAAGAACCAAAACAATAATCCACCATTCTGGCTCTTCCAGTAAGGTTAGTAGCCAAGTGGGTATATGTGATCAATTTTGGTTCCTCTCTAGTGTAATGTTGGGAAAGGTGTGATTTGGATCCTAGATCCCTTTTTTCCACATCACATTTTGGTGAACTTGACACTTGTTACATTTGCAAAGCTTCTGAAATCTTAAGTTTGTCATTTTGAAATCCGAGTGCAATCTTAAGTTGTTTTCATTTGTCAAAAGTACATGCATATTTTACTGAAAAGCATTGAAAAAATAAAGATTGGCATAGTGTTTTTCATTTTGAAAGATAAAATAGTGTTACTTTCCAGCATTTTCTAGATAAATTCAGCATTGTAAATTCTGGAAATTGTCTTTTGAACATATTACATAACTTTAAAAACACAAAATCTTATGCATGATTGTGTGCTTCACATAGAAAAGTTAGGGTTTTGTGCTCTTCCACAAATCTGTCTACATCCAAAGCTCAACCTTTGCAATTTTAGATCTTTAGACACTGTAATTCATTGTCCAAACTGTTTTAGACCAGATTTCAATGGCAGTTGTCTCTCTGAGTCTTCTTTCCAGATCTGCTCCTAGTTTCTGTTGCACTGCTATGTAACAGTCATATTTTGTTCAACATCTAGATTTGTTTTTGGGCAACGAACTTTTACAATGTCTGAGTGTTTTGGAAAATGTAGTCTTCTTTGCAATCTTTGGTTGTGTTTTGTTTTTTTGCCTTTGGTAATATTTCTCGAACAAAAAATGAAGCTCATGTGTCCTCTCCCAATGCATTCCCTCCTAGTGAGGTTGTCTTGGTGCAAGAGGAGGAGATCATTGATAGCTTCTTAAACAATATCTTACCTACCTTTCAGTCAAATATTCCTCTTAACAACATAACACTTATGCATGAAAAATCCATATACCATCCTTCGATCTTACCTACTCACCTTCACCAAAAGTCCGTAAAACCTATCATACCATCAGTTGATGTGCTTTCTTCCTCTTACAAGAAAAATCCTTTAAATTCATCCTTGATCCATTGCTTATACATAAAAATAATTCCCCTTCCCATACCAACAATGACACTCTCTTACCATTAAGTGTTCATCCATCTCATGCGAACAAAGCTAGTAATATACCTTTGGATTTAGAAAAATGTTATAGTCACGGATTTAAGATTCTGTCTAAACAGGGCTTTGATACAAATGATGAGCATGGAATTCAGACTCTCCTAGAGCCTACATCGCATTCATCTACAAAAGGAATCGGTTATCAACGCCCTCCACCTTTGCATAAGACATTTACTCCAGCCTCTACCCCACCACCACCTCATTGTTGAAGTGGAGATGGCCTACTTCTTGCTTCACATTGCTTATTTGAAATAGAATGTACTTTATGCACATTTTTGAAGATAGACTTAATCACCCTTCCACCTCCCTATGAGAGAAAATTTACTAAACAAACAAAACAAAGTTTGTCCTTTTGTGCATATCATCAAATGTTTGGGCATCCTACTAATGAGTGTTGTGCTTTAATGAGGACAATACAATGATTATTTCAAATATATGACATCGATGTGGATCAATATAAGATAATAAATTAGTTATTAAGTTGTTGCTCCTTGCCATGTGGCATTCATAGCATCATATAATGCTCATTGCCATGCATGAGGACACAAGTCTTTTGTGCAATCATATTTTGTCAATGAGGAGCAACACGATAATATTTGAAATGGTTGTCCTTGTCCATACAATTGGGGGGCAAGGATAGCTAATCTTGTGGGGTGTGTATTCTTTCTAAAGGATCCCCTCTTCATCCATTATCTTCTTAAAATATTAGTGTAGCGGGTACACAAACATTTTAAGGGAGGGGCATATTCCCCCATCTGTTGTGGCATCTATTAAGGATTCATTCATTCATGTACCCCTTTAGTGGTGGTATTATGCATGATATCCTCTAAAGTGCGGCCTTGAAATCCTTGTTTGTGCCCCTTTAGTGGTGGATGCACGATATCCTCTAAAGTGTGGCCTTGTGTAATGTCCCCTAATTGGGGTCATCAATTTTACCCTAAATTATCAATTTCCAAAGCAATTAGTGGATTTAGAGAATACCTTGGCTTGATTTAATCCCTGCAGACAAGTTAGAAATCAATTATAGCAATCACCTAACAAATAGTATATCATGATTTAACATTAATAAATAACATAAATTCGTTAATCTGATTGTTACTCCACCTTGAGGATGCTCAATCATGGGGGATCATGGAAGAGGCGGGAGTTTGAAGGGGAGTCTTAGCCTCCTTGACCTCATGTGGCACATGCCATCATATGAGGTGGCCCCCTTGACCTCATGTGGCACATGCCATTCATATGAGGTGACCCCATGTGGCACATGCCATTCATATGGGGTGGCCTATTTAGGGAGGATTCCAATTCCCTCATCGTTCCATCCCCTTGCATTTCCCCATGATCGGCTTCTTATAAACTAATCAAATTCAGCTTTGCAAATAATCATTTCAGCAATACATTAGGAACTATGAAGGTGCTATCATAGAATATGTAATAATATGCATGAAACCTTGATCCTATTTAACAATGCATTATATCCCATAATTATTCCATCATAAACACATTAACTTATTCGCTGGCAGATCTCTTACTTCTTCTTCCCCAAGTCAATCTGTCCTTCACACTCAGGAGATATCGTTAGTGTAGATCAAATAGATAAGAATCTATCATCCGTACCTATGTAAAGCATCATAATTACTTATAAGACTCAATCATTGCTGCAAGCATTATTATTGCTTAGTTGTGTATATATATATATATATATATATATATTATCTTAACTGATTTCAATCTTCCAATTATCATTTAAGATGAATTTATATGTATTTATGTAATTATATTCGACTTACTTCCTTTATTGCCTTATCATCTATATTCTCTTATCTCTCCTTGAGTCCTCTTACTTCCTAGGTATTTCTTCCTCCATATCCAAGATCATATTTAACTTACCTGCTGCTACCTTCAGAAAATCCCTCTCCTATTACTATCCCTTCTTCCTTGTATATATCTATGCCTCCCCTATCCTTCCTTTCTCCCCCTGATGTCTTTCATTCTTTATCCTCTTTACATCTCCGTACCTCCACAAAGAGGCATATCTCTTTGAAGGGAGGCGATCTTTTGAATGGTCTTGTTTGTTGTTGATTTGCTGCCCCTTTCGACTGCTTGCTGCCTTCTTTTGTTTGACCGCTGCCTCCCATTATATTCTATTTGCTGCATTTGATATATACTCATCGCTTCCCCTTTTGTCCCATTTAAACTTGGATGATCTCAGTTATAAATATGTGCTTACCTTTGTAAATTGCTACCTTGAATGGTCAATCGTTGCTACTTCATTAGTAGTTGCTGCCCATTAGGAATTCTATCGCTGCTTTTAGGATAGGATTTATTATTAATTAATAATCGTTGCATATGTATGTTAATTGCTCCCTTTATAACTATCATAATCTTTGTCCTTAATCTGTCCCTTATTTTATATTAAAATATTATGTATTTATATTTATATATTATAATGATTATAATATTTAGTATTTATAATGTAATATTCAATAATTATAATTATAATATTATCTTTGATAATTATAATTATAATAATATTAAATGTCAATATGTATTATTCATTTGTATTTCAACGTTAGGGTTTTTTAGTGTCATGATTTTGGGGACATGACACCTTTAAATCCATGTTTGTGCCCCTTTAGTGGTGATATTATGCATGATATCCCCTAAGGTGTGGCCTTGCAATCCATGTTTGTGCCCCTTTAGTGGTGGTATCATGCACAATATCCCCTAAGGTGTGGCCTTGCAATCCATGATTGTGCCCCTTTAGTGGTGGTATTATCCATGATATCCCCTATGGTGTGGCCTTGCAATCCAATTCATGTGCCCCTTTAGTGGTGGTATTATGCGTGGTACCCCTTACGGTGTGGTCATTATTTTATGTGTACCCCCTTTGTGGTGTTGTTATAAAACACCCCTTGAGGCATGGTTGGTGATTCGTCCCCTGTGATGTTTAACTTTTGTACACTCGTTGAGGTGATTCATCCCTCGTGACGTTAAAATTTTGTACACCCCTTAAGGTGATTCATCCCTTGTGACGTTAAATGGTCCTCTTGTGATGTTAAACTTTTATGTGCTCGAACGTTTTTGCACTTTGTGAGGTGTGATTGACAAAATAGTCCATGGATCTAGCATAATGGAGCTTGCTGGTTTGTGAACTTGAGCATTTTTACTTGGCCACCTAGCATAACACAACTTGCTTGCCAGTGGAGCCATGTGTTTCATGAGTAAACTAGCATAACACAACTTGCTAGCCAATGGATCTACATAGATCATGAGTGATCTAGCATAATGCAACTTGCTGGTCCTTATGAGAGCACCATTATTTCTAACATTATATTCAATGGATGACGTTTGGTATTTGAGACAAAGTTTCAATCTGAGGTCTGTTTACCTTATCAACTCGAATCCGTTTTAGCGTACTAACCTTGTGTTTGTGTTTTAATTATTGTTCGTGTTGTGTTTGCTATGTGTTTGCCTTGTGTCTTTTGTGTGTTTTGCTTCATGTATTGTCTTGTGTTTTCTTTGTCTTTGTCGTGTGTGCTTTGTGTTTGTCATGTTGCATTGCACCTCATGTGTGTGTGTTCTTTTGTTTTTACATTGTTGTTCTGTATGATCTTGAGTGCGGAGGCTAGTGCATCCCCTAGATTCAATATTATCCTACCTCTCCAATGTTTGGATAAAAGAACCCTTCTTGGTTTATCCTTACTTTAGTGTGAGCATGAGCGTAAGTTCATACTCACTAAAGTGGGGGCTAAATGTAGCATTGTAAATTGTCACCCTTGTCACCCTTGACAATTTAACACTAGGTTTAGCTCCCCCCATGTGCTTGGACCTAATTATGCTCTTAATTGTCCGTTTTGTGGTTGTTTCTATTTTGGCCCAATTTAAAATATGTTATTGTTGGCATTTTAACATTTACAAATTTAAATTCATTTGTCGTCTTTTGATAATTAATATTGCAAGAAAATGACTAAATGCATATAAATACATGTCTTTTTCACCATTTGAAAGCCTATCAAATCTTTAGATCATTTGAGCATCCTAAAAAACAATCAAGAGCAGAATAAACATAATTTACAACACTTATTATTAGTCAAGATTCATGTTTGCAATGCATCAAGTTCATATGTGAATTTGTTCATGTTTTATGTTAATTTGTTTTGTGAGTACTAACACTTGCAAGACCTT
>VDFB02018013.1:0-12656 GCA_007258455.2 Sequoia sempervirens
TTTATCAAGACTAGATAAGGTAAATTTCCTACCTATTTTCTATACAAAGTGGAATTGGTCTCTTCACATGAGGATTTAGGGTCCAATTTAATACCCACATCAATAGGTGTAGTACAGTTAGTTTACAATCCATCATATTAAATTTTTGAAGTGGGTTATGTACATATCTTGAATGGGATACCACTATAAACTAAAGATCTTGGAGGATAATCATTCCAAGTAGAATGGAGGAGATCCAAATTAGTCATTTCAAAAAAAAATGATTCAATTTTCTCTTATATAATTTGTGGATTAGAGAGTTAAAACTACTCACAATGAGTAAATCATCAACATACTATACAATTATGACAATCTAACTATCTTTATTATTAATGAACAAATCATTGCTAGAGTAGTAGATAAAAAAATCAAGAGAATAAGAGAAGATACTGATATTTTCATACCAAGATCTAAGAGCTTGTCTAAGATTAATATACAAATATTTTATTTATTTTGTTGTTCAAAATATTTTTGCTAAGACATATAAATCTCCTCTTGAACATCACCTTTAGGAATGCATTTTTTCCTTCCATTAGATGTATCTCCAAGAATTTTGAGCTATGAGAGTAAGAAGCATCCTAATGGTGCTCATTTTTCAATTGAAACAAATAATTCATCATACTGTATACCATATTTCTAAGTAAATTATTTGGTGACTAACCTTGCCTTAGATTGACTAATTTTAACTATATTGGATTCATATTTATAGGTTTATACAACCAATAACAATCATCACTTCTTTTTAAAGGTGGAGGAACACAATCCAAAATATTATTTCTATTTAAATAATTATGCTTTTGATTTTATTGCATCACTCCAATTTTCATCTCTATTAGCTTCTTTAGAGGATTAAAGTTCATTAAGAAATTAATTTTTCACGAACATTAATAGATACAAAATTTTCACTCTTCTTCATGTAATAAAATAATGTCCTATTGAACATATATAGTCAAAGCGACTTCAAAACTTTCTTTATTAATGGGTGAGTTATCCTTTTTTATGTAGATCCTACAAGTTGACCCAACTAAATAAGCAACCAATTCAAATAGCCTTGATCAAATAATCTATCCAACTTTAAATAATCAATAATCATAATCAAAACCCAACCATAATACCATTATCTACATAGATAGAATAGATTAACTTAGTTTTTGGGTACTTAAATTAACAAACTATACTCTAATCATCATGTAAATTTACAAACTCTACATTTGGTCCCTTAAAACAAGGGCACTTTTCTTATAATTACACAAAGAGAATTTTACTAAATAACTACTATACAAAGCCTTTGGTTAAAGAAATACAAAGATTGCAATGTAACTTACTAGTTTCTAGTTCTAATGAAATCCATAAAACAAAAGGAAATTTGAGCTTACCTATTTGTAAATGCCAACTTGCACTTGCTCCTAGTCAAAAGAACCCTTTTATCCTCATCCTTTTAAGCACCTCTCTAGCTACTTTTCTATACTTGTATAGCCCAACATGTACTCATTTAGGCCATTGGACTATGTTGAGATTAAAATAAAAAGAATAAAAGGTAACTCTTCTATTTTTTGAATACCATGTCTTATGTCATTCTTCTCACATAAGGATAGAATGGAACTTTTTTTCAAATTTCCCACTTGTTCACTTTCTTTTCAACAAATATCTTTTCTTTATTTTTACTTCCCTTCTCCTCTAGTGCTATTAATTGGCCTCCTATCAACCCAAATTGAAAAAAACTCTCTTTGAAAAAATGGTTCCTTCCCACTAACATTTTGTTTCTCCCTCCTTAAATGTAGGTGTTTTCCCTTGATTGTTGGTGCTATATTCCACCCAAAACTATAGAGGAACTAGACTGCAATTGATTTAGCTGATTTTTTCTCCCTTTCCTCTCCTAAACTATGGTGTGTCCTTCCACATTCTTCTAGTTTGCATGGTATATGTAGTATAAGGGTAAATATACTTTTGGTGGAGCCTTAAAAAGGTTGATAATGTCCCTAGAAATGAGGAATCAAAGAAACAATAAGAAAACAAACTAAAAACCAATTTGAGACATTATTATAATGTATTCATCATTTTTTATGGGGATTGATGTCTACAGAAGATGCTCTTGCATCAAACACCTTAGGTAGGAGAAAGAAAGATCTTTGGATCATGAAATTTGAATGAGTTCATATAAGGACCAACCATGAAGACTAATATTACAGGGACACATCCAAGTAGCCTCTTCATGAATTTTACCCTTCTAATTGATTAGATACTCTTGATACTATTTACATTGTGTTTATTTGACAACTTCAAAGTTGATGGTGAATTTAACTTCTTATCTTTCCATTTCAAGTAGTTGTTGCCTCCAATATAGAAGTTGTACATCTAAACCATTATTTATTTCACTTAGTTGTCTCTCATGATAAATTTATTGGTCTACAACATTAAAAATAGACAAGGATTTTTTAGTGGAAAATCTTCACCAATTGGTGAATAGTTTATATTGGCCAATTCAAAATTGGTGAATACATTGCACCCAACAGGGTGTCCAAAATTGCTCGAATTTTACAAATTATTGGTCCAATATATTTCAATTCGCCATCAATTTATTTATGAGGCATATGCAATTAATAATTTCATAACAAACTACACATTTCCAATGGTCTAATAATTTTGGATGCATGTATTAATTCACCCACATATTTACTAATACCATTAAAACTACATTATGTATGAGGACCCATTTTGCTAATAACGTATAATGCTCATTTTATAAATATTAAAAATAAATTATGTGTATGAGGCCCATTTCACACCCACTGGCGATTCCATAAAGAATCCAAAGCGTTTTGAAAATTGAAACACGCGGTTTTTCTCGTAAACTTCAATTGTTCAACATTTTAAATGTATCAGTTTTATATTCATTACCAAGATTTTCAATTTTACCATAAAATACCATTTGGGTAAAATCTCAAGATTCGCCATGGATTTGTATAAACACAATCAGTTCATCAGATATTTTGTTACTACTTTTGTTAGGTCTTCCTCGATTTTCATGGATCTCAGATTCATAATTAGCAGGCAAGCATAACCAGTACTGTTGCATCAGGAATCAATTTGAAACCTAAAGGTAGTGATCATTTTTGGGGAAGTTATAAGATTTTTCTCTTTCAGTCATCCTTCAGTTTTATTGAAAGAGATGATACGTTTGAGTATCTAGGGACCAAGGATCTATATTCTATGGTTTCTTCTTAAGAAAAAGATATTTTCTGGCATCTTTTATTTCATGAGATGTCGAGAAAGAATGAGAGTAAGACTCCTGAAAGTGGTGAAGGGAGGCCATCAAAATGTAGAACCATAATTTAATACTTTGGAAATTTTTACGATCCATCATATCAAGATGGAACTACAACATCAACTCATGCACCATATATCAACGAAGAAGGAAATAGCTCAAAGGAATATTGAAATGAGATAATTAAGTCAAATTATAATGCCAATAAAGATGTTCATAGAGATACTTGGTATCCAGAATGAGTTAATTGACTTGGATGACAATGTTGGTGTCATAGATGATGTTGTTACATGGAAGGGGAAAACATAAATATCAAGGCATGAGTGAGATATGATAAGAAATGTTTAGATTTATTAGGTTTCAAAGTACCCATTCATTGAACCAATGGAAAATGAAAAAAAAACATGAACCTCCAACAAAATACAAGTGTAAGATTTGTAGTTAAAAATATAAGAGTTAAGAAGTTGCAGCTAAATCTTGATACTATAGAAAAGCATATCAGTAAATTTTATGAAAAATAAATCATAGATGGAAAGGAAAAATCAGTGATAATATGGAAATCAAAGGAAGAATGTCTTCATGTTAAGCATACCCTCAAATATGATGTGCATATGCAAAGAAAGGTGAAGCTTGTTGAATCTAAAGGTTCAATTCAAGCTCAATTTGGAAAGATAATGGTATGAGCACAAATGGAAAAATTGTTCAGTTGAATGTTATTTTTCATATTTTGACCAAAGGGTGTCCTACGACAGACTACCCAGAATATAATATTTTATTATCTTTTTTGGGGTGTTCCTAAATTTTGTAGCACACATTGGTCAATAAATAGTGGATGGAATGGGCAAGTTGTCTTGCTAAGGTGGAAAAATAAGATTTACAGGAAAAAAAAAAAGAGTCAACCTTTATTGTATTATCTTTCATTGAAGTTATAGTGGTAGATAATACTTCTTGGGTATGCATGCATGTGTATACTATACACAACCATGACCGCCAACCTTATTTACTTTGTGCTTATAAAATAAAGGATAATTTGACATTGCGAAATCTATTTGAACGAGTTAATAAATACTTGAATAAAATTGGAGGTATGAATGACTTCATAATTTCCAAAAAATTGGTGTGTGAAGGAGTTGATGGAGCTTAAGTAATGCAACGTCATAGGAACAATCTTTGCATAAAAATATAAATTACATCTTCACTATACACAATTTCCATTCACTGCATGGCCCATAGAATGAATTTAGCATATAAAACTGTGAGAAATTTTCCCTTAAGTATCAAAAGTTGAAAATATAGTCTGCGTGCTCTACTCATACTTTTGTCAAAGTCCCAAACAATTTACAAAATTTAAAAAAAAATATAAGGGGATAATCATAGGAAACAAGCTTCTTAAGGATATTGAAACCAAATGGATCGCATTGCATGGACTAGCGAAATGAGTTTTTTTTTAAATATCAATCCTTGATTGAAGTAATGCATGAACATCACCACATAGTAAATAAAGATTGTGACCTCTTATATAGGTTAAGTGATATAGAGACACTCTTAACTTTATCTAGTCTTCTCCCTATCCTGGATGAATGAATAATCTTGTAAAAATCCCAAGAAGTAACTACGTATAATACATAATATAGTAAACTACATAGAATGACATGCCTCACCCTTGATATTTTGTATCTATTAGATTCCTCATTTATAATTCCAAAATTTAGTAGTTGGAAGTTGATGGCAGATGTGAACAATTATGCTAGTTTTTTATAGTTTAATTCAAGCATGGAGTTATGTGTCTTTGTACGTGGATTTGAGATACCAATGCATTATTATACCATGGTCAGGTGCTCTACCAGAGAATTAATTGTTACAATGGAAGCTTTTAACGACATTGTTAATTCTTAAGTACTTTAAAGATTATTGTGAAATCTCTTTCATCAGATATTATAGAACAATTCCCTCAAGATTAACTACTTGAAGCCATGTTTATTGTGCATCCTCAATTTTGGGTCCACTGTCAACCAAACGATTATCATAAGAAGATAAAGACTTGACCAAAAGCTTAATGGACAACAAATAGAATGAATTGTAATTATATCTAAGATTATAGATCAATTTGTCCATTTTGCAACAACTATGATGGAATAGTTTGATCTCATGGAAAATCCCATGCAAAGGGGGATCAATAACAAGGCTTTGGGCAGCCTTAATTCAAAGTGAAATATTGTGTGATTCAATATCAAAATATTTCAAACTTGTTGATTTATGTCAAACGATGATATTTGGGTTAGTGGAGGATGAGATAATTTTCAATGCATTGAGGTTATTGAAATCAAAGATAAGAATCAAACTAGACAAGAATTTGGAAAATTACTTGAGGATGTGCAACACTTCAAACCATAGTGGCATAATTGATAGTGATATAATGAATAAAACATGTGCTGGTATTGTTGATATGTAATTAAGCATATGTATGTAGAGCAAAGAAAACAAAGACCAAAATCAAGACAGATCCCAATTTCATGGTCAAAGTTCAAGGAGGTGAATTGGAAAATGGAATAGATGTAGTAGTTACTAGGTATTTATACCAGGAATTTCATGAATCATATTCTAAACTATTGTTGATGGTACTTTATATTATATTCCATGAATCAAATTAAATTAATTAATGTACTATTATTTTCCACTATTACATTATAGAATGTAAGTATTAAAAGTTATTTTCAAATTTATTTTATTAAACATATTTTTTAGTTTATATTTATTAATTAACATATTATTAAAAAAATCATTTTTTATTGTGTCATACTAATAAGATTTGCATACACTCAATGATTCAACTAAATTTTTACTAGCAATAATAGCATATACAACATTAGCAATTGTTTAATGTATATCTAGAAACTAGAGGTTTCTTAAATTGAGAAATTAAATAATATAGATAATTTGAACACATAAATGGATTTTAGTTTTATATTGATTTTGAAATGAAGGAATACATAGAAGTATTACCAAATCATTCTCAAAAACAACTCTACATAAATTTGAGTAGGAAACTCATATTATCAAATCATTCTATCAGCTTTTGTAGCATGCCCCATTGTCCATCTAATGGAAGCGAAATTTGTTGCAAATTTGTTAACAATTCGTAACTGATAGTGGAGCTTGACTTGAATGTTTCAATAAAATTTACATTCAAGGTTATCAATGATTTGATGGAATCCAAAAAGTTTGCCTCATCTAGGTTCTAAGGAAACTAATCCTAATCAAACTTCATTCTATCCTCCATATTCTTTTTGAAAGCATCCTTTCTAATGTATCACTCTGTTGTATCAAAATTCAACAAAAAATCAAGCTCTTTTAGGTCCTCTACCTTTTTATGCAAATTTTGTATCTTTTTTATAACCTAGTCCAAAATTTCCTCTTCTTTATGCAGTTTCAAACATTTTTGAATGATAGATGATTCTTTTATTGAGGCATCAATCCAGTTGTGAATTCCTTTGGATGCCAATTCATTGTCACTGGCTTTGTATACTATTTGTAAATTTTGATTTGCAATTTTCTCTCTTGAATTCAAGTTTTTATTTTCAATGTTTGTATTGCAAGCTTCCTATTATGTAGTGTCAAACAATCAATCAATTCAAACAATTAACACAAATGTATTTTGTTTCATATCCCTTATTGTATTTCTACAAAATGAAATTAATCTATTTTCAGAAGTCTTTATTTCATTTTTTGCTTTCTTCATCTCTAGCATCAGTCTTTCAATATTTCTTCTCTCTTCCTCTATTTTTTATTCCCATAGTTTCTTTCTCTTTTTGTTTGTCTATATTTGCTTATAATGTATTTGTTGAGGCATTGCCTTTCATCAAGTTTTGTTCTAATTTTTTGAAGTGGCTCTTTTTTCATCATATTTCTTCATGCTTTCATTTGACCCTTGCTTCAATTCATGCAATTCCACCTCTTTCTATTCATTATTTTTTCTTGTAGATGTAGAGGGAGATCTTTTGTTTTTTTCTCTAATTCATTACTCTTGGTATATGTTGTTTTTCTCTTTGCTTTCTCATTTTCTAGGTTTTCCCGTAACTTTTCTATTTGATTTTATAGCTTATTTTTTCTCTCTTTCTTCAGCAATGATGTGTAAACCACTTCATTATTATCTTTTTATACATTAATTCTGTCAAAAAAATCATTCAAAAAAAATTATTCAGACACTGCTCACCTCAAACTTAGAGTGATGCATATGATGCTCTGGTTTATTTTGAACTTTAGGCACAGCAAGGTGAAATCACAATACTGAGTCCAACTTTTGGGACAATGAATATTTTTTAGGGAGGAGGAACATTTTTAGAGAGCACCTTCGAGCAAAAAAAAGTCTTCGCTCAAAGGACCTTAGAGCGAAGGTATGCAACTTAACACCTTCGAGCGAAGGTAAAGGCCATAAAAAAATTACAATATCTGATCTTCCTCAAAGGGACCTTCAGATGGGTTGGCAAAGGGATTCAAGTGTGTTAGCTTTAATGCCTCTGCTTGAGATTTTTCCTCAAAAATCAACAACCAAAGTTGGACATGGGATATAGTTAACTTGACAGATATTTCTGAGATTATATCCTCAAAACAAATTTTTCCAGCTGCTGTAGTTTTGTCTCTATTTTATTTGTCTGTGTATTCGATTTTTTACACTAAATGGGTTTTCAATGAACATCAAGTTTCTTTATTTCTCAGAGAGAATTAAATAATGTCATTATAAAAATACAAAAATACCTTTTCCTAAGGCCATTGATGATCGCCTATTCCTTTGATATACGCAACAGGATTACATGTTGGATGACACACGCCTATGTCCAAATCTGGATATAGTTACTTCAAAATTAAATGTAGCTCATATACTATAAAAGATATGAAAAATAATCCTTACCCTAGGAGGAATGTTATGATTATTCAGAATCTGTATTTATAGAATTGTATCCTTTCTGAAAAAAATTATCTCATTTGGAAGACTTATAGTACTTTTTAATGACATGTTTGTTATTTTAAAGCAGTTGATAGGGATATGTTAATATATTCGTGATTTTTTATAAAAAATTATATATATATATATATATATATATTTAGAATCTATAAAATTACCAAAATCTTTACTTTTCATCATCTTCAAATTCTTAATGGTTTAGCTACTATAAGTCTAGGAGAGGTGAGATTGGTTAAAAATGATATAGAGATGTCGCCTTTTGGCCAAAGGGTGGGACTCTGTGTTTACTGGTCTATGCTATAAATTGGCTTGGGTTAATGTGGCTTACCTATCATGTGGGTTATTAATAGAAGTGTGTGAATTAGCAGTTGATCTTGGTGCAGCAATCGTTTGTGCAACAATTGGTATCAGATCATGGGTCACAGGTTTGAGCCCCTCGCTTGTACTGGGGGTGATTGTTCTAAATTGTGTGTCATTGGTCTCCTATTGTGCAGCGCAATGCTTGGGTTCGTGACATGGCTTAACTGTCTCTCATGGATTCATTAACTCTAGCAGTTGTATCGGGAATTAACAGGTCAATCTTTCGGTGCAACGACAACCATCTATGCAACATTATTGTGGGATTGCCTAACATCATGCACTCCATGGTTTATGTATTTGGGTCAAACATGGGAAATAAGGTCTAGTTATTACAAGCTTTGAAGTTACAATAAATGAACTCTCTTTCATTTACTTATTGTATTCTTTATATCTTTTTTATTTCTTTCTAAACTTAGCATTATAATCAAAACCTGAGACTACAAACACAATCAAATGTTTGAATGACAAAGGAGTACTTTAGTGATTGGGGAATCTCTAATTATTTGAGGATGAGTATTAGGCATTCCTATTCCAATCATACTAATAATTTGAGGGGTACCTTCTAGAAGTGAAAATAATTCCTTTAAGGTGGAAATGGAGGTAGTAGTACTTGGACCTATTATAATCTTTTGCTTCTTCAAATGCATTGATGATTAGGTTTTTGTATAATATCTTCCATTTTTGGCCTCTTGTGAGTATTTTTTTGGTGTAGTACTTGTTGACCTCTACTAGTACTACTACCCATGCCATCGCCACCTGTGGCAGTAACACTAGATTCTCCATCATGTTCGGGTTGTGATTGTATCTAATTATTGGGATTTGAAGATTTAACAAAATGACCTATACCACATGTCCTTGAATGACCTTGGGCTTGTTTATCAGCTCCAATACCTTAAAAATCATTTGATTTTCTCTACTCTACCTCTATTAGCTCCCTATGGCCTTATCCTTTGGATCCCAAACCACCATCTTCATAACCCACTTTTTCGATTATGGCTACCCTTAAAGTATATTTTTGTTTTGTTCTCTCACTCAAAATAGGTTTGTGTGCATAGTCTACACTAGGAATGATATACAAGGGTTCCTCTTCCCTATCATCATTGGATTGATGATCAGATGCTTTATAGCTATTGTGATTCTCTATATTCCACAAATTGCTAAACTCGTAATCTTTTGGGATCTCTTCCAAACCTGCAACAGTTTTTGGATCACCAAGATCCTTCCTCATAGACCAAAAGGTAGTTATTTTTTATTATTTCCAATATTCATTTGTATAATATTTCCTTAGATAATCTTGTATTTTTATTAAAGTAGATGGTCAACCACCTTTTTTATAAAAATTATCATACGTCCTGATTGGAATCTCTACTTCTCTTTGTGGGTGCAATATCATTATTTCTACTAACAATTGTTCAAAATAAATACCTTTCTCAACAACACTTTTTTCCATTACTTTTTTTACCTCATCCCAATAATTCTTATTTTTTAATATTTTTAACAAGGGTTTACTTCGATGTTGAATTATACTTGCATCATTCTTATTAGCCATAATTCTTTATTTAATGATGTCACATGGATCATACTATTAGTGAGAGACAACATCAAATTTTTAAAAATTAATATTTCATGTACCACAGTGAATACACTTCTCTTAAATGTGAACCCTCCACATGACAAAGGTAACAAATAAAATATGACAGGTTGTCGTTAGGTCCTAACACTTTAGTGAATAAACACATCAATATATCGATCGAGCAGTGTCCAACGGTTGTATGCAATAGAGGACATCTCAACTTATCTCTTAAGCACTAATCAACTGAATAAAAGTTCTAAGCTAAAGGGCCTCTAATCTTAAAAGCAATAAATCATCTATCTAGAAAGTGGGAAAATAACTCAAATCATAAAACAGAAAACTAAGAATCTAAAAATCATCACCATTAAACTAGAAAGCATGGAAATGATTAATCTAAAGAATGCATGAATTGTTGAAGAAGTAAAGCATGTAAATAAATTGGGAAACATTTATCTAATGCAAAAGATAACAAGCTAACTGCTAATCATAAAACCATTAATCAGAATCAACTGAAGAAAGGTGCTCCGGACATTCAAATGTTAAGCTCATAAACTATAGACTCAATTACAACTTGCAGGCTTGACACTAACAATATAACATCTACTCATGAAAATGAAATGCAAATTAAATTATTATCTACTAAAATAAAATGCATAATAGGAAACAAAATACTTATTTATCTATCTATAACCCTCGAGTGGCCAGCTCTCGGGTGTGACTATAGCTACTTCAGATCACATGCACTAGAAAAATATCTCAGTTACTTCATTCCACAGATACATCCATATTACACAATAATTCAAAGAGTGGCGGGAAAACTCATATTCATATGGTAGTTTTTACTCAAAGACAAATTGGCAACATAACGATAATCTTCTTTATTGTCTATAACTGTTACATATTTATATGAAAAACGACTAACAAAAATCCTATTTTTCAGTCGATCGAGTCTTTCAACAGATTGCCCATAGTAAAAGGGACTTTAAAGCCCATGATATACAATATTAAAGAGGCTTAAAATGAGCCATAATTTTTTTGAAACTGAAAAATAACAGAATGAAAGTAGTTCGACCAAAGCGATGTGCTCGGAATTTGGAACTGTTGGTCTTCCAAAAGTCGTCAAGATTAGCATTCATTTCCATGTTTGTATTGGTGATTGGGAATTGGAGTTGACGGATACTGGGAACTGAACCATTAAATCGGCATTATTACAATTGATCAACTCCTGAAATAAAATTTTTGTACACTTGTTCATAGAAGAAGTACTTATTTTTTCTAAAGGTAATCAGTAGCTTAGGGTTATTGGTGAGAAGATTTGATTTATATGATGAGCCCATCATGGAGTGAGGTTGTTTTACCTCATCATTTCGCCCTTCTAAGATCTGACGGGGTTCTTTTGCTCTCTTGGTGTATCCCCTTCCCATATCATTCCTTCTATTCATTTCCTCATATTTAGCACTGAGATCATACACATCATCTGCCTCTATGTCTAATATATTTGGATTCCTTAAGAATTCCTGATGAAAAGTGACCCTTTGTCTCCACCTGGAAAAGTTGTCCTCACTTTGGTCTAGGTTGGTATATATTGAAGGTGGCGGTGAAAGAAGCAAGGGAGGTATGTACCTCATACCAATCCAGTTGATCTTTAATTCCTCCAGAATTTTGGCCAAAGCTACTGCTCTTCCGTAGGACCATCTAATATTAAGGGGTGAAATTATTTCCCTCTTTTTGAGATGCATGGGAAGAGGAGTATACCTTTCTTCACATGCATGCCATGTTGGTCCTATTAAATGTGGCCCTTGTTCTTGAAAGTGATCATGACACAACCTGAGTTTGTTATTGTATTTGACTTGTACTTCCTGTTTACTTTTGACACCTAGAAATTGTTTCTTGAAATAAAAAGGCTTCCTATGAGGGTATCTCATATGTAACCCTACAGTCTTTTCTGCCTGAGCATACTCTCTAGATATATCTTGCCAGTGAAGTTGATTTTTCATAGTGGACAGGAATGATCTTAATTCTACTTCTTCCACAAAGAAGTTAATAAAGAAATCTGTATACTTTTCTAAGATCAAATTGTGAACAAAGAAATCGCACAACAAATTCTGCTCTTTAGGGAGTGACTCAATAAATACTTTTACAAATTCCTTGACATCAGGGTCATGAGGCTGGTTCTGGAGAATTCTTTGCAACTTCCATCTTAAAATTTTCTCATTAAGAAACATGGAGTGCAACCTAGATGGTCTTCTACAGGCTAATAGCAATTCACCAATTCCACAAGCATCTTGCTTACCCCTATATGCCTGATGGAAAGATTCTTTTAACATGACTAATTCCCTCTTTAACCTATTATTTTCAAATTCCACATCCTTCAAGAGGTGACAATGCTCGATCCATTTCATTAACATTGGGAGAATGCGTACTTGGAACCAGTCTATAACAATAGGTTCAATTTG
>VDFB02018014.1:0-19032 GCA_007258455.2 Sequoia sempervirens
GGGAGAGAAGAACTATCAAAAGAGAAAATATTGAGCTGAGATCATGGCATGATCAAAGTGCTTAAATATCTTGTTAGAACTGGTCCTGTAATTACACCAAGTGTGCCAGAGAGAATGAGAATGGCGGTGACCAATATTGGGATCAAAGAGCCTCAATTTATTGTGCATGTAAAATCACGCTTCCTTTCGCCAGTTGCCCATCTGAAAGGAAAGGTGCTATATTTTTCATACGCCATCTCAACCATATTGAAATCCCCACATAGTAACCAAGTAGCAGCTGGTAATGAATCAACAATCTAGTGCCAAAGCAAAGAGAATTCCACAACATCATTAGAAGCATAAACATTAATAGTCCCAAATGAATGATTATCAATGTTGAGAAGGATCCAGACGAGTCGATGAGTGGGATCAGACCCATGGTCGACCGCACAAGAGTGCCACCATGGGGACAAAAGGGTGACAGCTCCACCACGCCGAACATCATGAGTAGTGCAAAACATTTTACTGGCTGGCCAAATAGAACAACAAGCCAAAGCAAGCAAAAAACCAAAAAAATTAACTTCTTGGAGACAAAACACTTCAATACCATAATACTTACTCAAGGTATCCCTGACAAAATACTTTCTGGAGAGGTCTGTCAGACCTCGGACATTCCATGAGAGGAAATTCATGAATGAAACTCCTCCATATCATAGGAGTCTTGTTCCTCTTCATTCAGAGAAGAGAAACGATTCTGCAAAAATTCTAGTGGAACTGACCCAATCTGAATAGGAGAGGAGAATCTTCACTTTTCTTGCACATATTCCCCTTCTTCCCATGGTGGAGAAGGACTGCAAGACCACCTTTGAGCTCCCAAAATGGGAGGAGAAACTTTTGACTATGTTATCATGATAGTAGCAGGTTGAGGCATTGCCTTTGGCCTAGGTTGCGACAGAACATTATCGGCCCCAACAGAGCTTCCTTCCCCTTCACTGAAGGCTTTGAAACAACTTTTGTTGGTTTGGAGGCTTTGGAGGCCAACCCAGAACTAGTGGACTTATTCTTGCAGTTCATAATTGTAGTCCATTTTTCATTAGTTTTGGCAATAGAAGCATCTGTCGGATGAGGTTTATCAGTAGCTCGTGGTGAAGAAGGTGTACAAGGAACTTCCAAAGGGTAGTCCTTGATCTTGTGGTCCGTGGATTGATACCTATAACACGTACTAGGAAAATTAAAATAAGTGACCTTCTAGGTATGCCAAAGGGCTCCAATTTGAATATCAATGGAGTCTTTCAAATCTTTGGAAAGGTCCACTTCCACAAAAACCCTTTTCTGGGGTCAGGAATGAAAGAACCTATCGGGCTCAATGCAAATAACCCTCCCCAATGAGGATGCAATATGGTTCAAAAAAGGCACACAAGGCAAGGGTAAACCATGAAACTCAATCCAAACTGGGATCCACAACTTGGTATCATCTGAGATAGCAAAGTCCCAGGTCCATGCCTGGAAAACCAATAAAGAAGACTTGACATACTAGGGACCATGGGCTAAAATAGCTTGGATATGATTGACCTCCACAAAGCAGAAAAAAAAAAGAAACCCTTGGTTAAATTTTGGACCATATCAAGGCGGACCCCATGAGGGACCCAGGCCTAGCTGACCCACTCCTTAAGCACACTTTCAGGGGGAGTCCTCCCAAAAAAATACCCAACAAGGATATGTTGCTCAAGCCCTTGAAAAGAAGAATCAAAATCTGGTAAAGGAAAAACCACATCAGTTGAGGAGTCAGAACACTTACCTCGTGA
The DNA here is from genome assembly GCA_007258455.2 of Sequoia sempervirens. NCBI lineage: Eukaryota > Viridiplantae > Streptophyta > Pinopsida > Cupressales > Cupressaceae > Sequoia > Sequoia sempervirens. Next base: position 1,785 of record VDFB02018014.1, read on the forward strand.
AAGACTTTCAGAACAAATTTTCGGGGTCGTTTGTTCGGAGGAGGAGCTATTGAGCAAAGCCAACAAACCACTAACACCAACATGAACTGCTAGGTTAGAGCCGGTTGAAGGCATATTAAAACATAAAAACCACACTAAATGTGGTCGTACACACAGGAAAAGAGGAGTTTCCTGCACAGTAAGCGCAGTATGACGCAAGAGGGGCCAAGAGTGACCGCAGACACCACAAAACCCTAGCAAAGCTCATACACCTTCCATGCATTATCTTTTGACTTTGTATTCCTATAATTTTAGTATTTTCCCCCTCATTCTCATCCTTGGTCTAGGATCCTTTAGACCAACAGATCTACATTTTGACTTTCTTCTTAGGGGTTTTCTTATGCCTAGTCATCTTCCTTTTCTTAGGGTTATCCTCCTTCTCCAAAGGCGATAAAGAGTACATTTCAATAGAGGCTTCCCCTTCATCCTCTACAACCCATTCCTCATCACCTCCTTCCCTGATAGTATCAAAGCTCATGTATGAATAATGCACAACCATGTTTTTTTGTTTCTTGTTCACATTAATCTTTCTTTTAGAATCAATATTAGGGACTTGGGATTTCATAAACTCCATTATTAATAAAAATAACCCTTCATGAAACACAAGGAGCTTATGGTTTTTATAATTCTCCTTAATTGCATGATTCATAAAATCCAAAAAAAAAGGAAAGGAAACTAATATCTTATGGCATAAATGATTCAAAAAAATAAAGTGCACACCACAAATAATAGTGAATATACCATACAGAGTTATGTACCTCATGATAAAATTTGTGACTACCCATATAGGCTTGATAGATAGGCATTTATAAACCCAGGAAGAGAGCTTAACCAACTTGCTTCATTCATTCCCCTTGAAGAACTAGTTTAAAGCCTTGTCATTAGCCTCTTTATCCCTATAAAATCTTCTCCCCTACACCAAGAGGCTAGTAATTTGGGCTATCACATCTTTATTGATCACCATCTCCTGACCAAACACATTCAGTGTTCTATTCTTCCACCCTTTTATAAAAAATTTGGTAGCTTTAGGGTCATGGCCATGTAGCTTCTTTATGTAGGGAACCAAACCCCCTTCCTCGACTATCTTCCAAACTTGTACGTTTTGCAAACCCCATCACAAGACAAGTGCTCCACCTGAATCCTTTCCCTTCCCATTTTAAATGTCTCACTATTATTGCTACTATCTAGGCAACCAAAATTCAAGTTGGGAATATAATTTCTCATGTGGTGCTAGTTGGAATGAAGAAGAACCTCAAAGCACCCAAAAAGTGTGTGAGGTGTTCTTTATTCATCATTGTGAAAGGAAGTCAAGTATGTGGAAAATCTTCCTACACTAATTTGTTAGAGGAGAGAATGTGAAAATTTCTACAATTTCAATCCCTTATTTAACTATAATAAAAAAGATACACATAACAAGTAAAGATAAACAACATAGGTACAAGAAAAAACACATAACACTAGATATACATGGGAAAACCCTTACAAAAAACCTACACTCTAAACACACAACTCAATCTGTATTATTTAGCAAAAAAGGGTTACAATATAGTGTCAGAGCAATGATAGGAATCTCACACTACAACAAGAATCTAAAGAAATTTTGACAACATAACAACATCTTAACAATTATTCAACTTGCCACCCTCAAAATACATTAAGGCGCCAAGTATTTATAATACTTCAACATGAAGAGAGGATGCCAAAACTTTCCAAAACCAAAACACATGCCTAGGGTGTGAACATGAGTTCATTATGACATGTTGTCATAGTCAATGTGACCAATGGATTTAGTACGGGCCAACTACACTTGATCCATGAGGATTCGAAGTGTAATTATGCCACTAAACATTAGTCCAATAAGATCAATCAATGAAAAACTAGACTAGGAATCCATTAAGACTTAACATATTAAACTACAAAAGCTTTAAAAACACCTATTCTAATCCATTGAAACGTATCCTATTGGGGGAGTGGTGTCGCATGGATGTGGAATGATGACCCTTTCCCAATCCCATGGATAAATGAGCATGTTTCGATTGATTCTATTGAAGAGAATCGACGAAACTGATGAAAGATATGTGATGAAACATGATTTAAAGTTGGATTAACATGATGAAAGCTATTTTAACATGATGTAGACTAAGATTGATTGATATGGATGTATGCAAAGCTAATCTAAATGGGTTTTAGGCTAAAAAGATTCAAACCCTAATTACCAAATAAGCTAAATGGATGCATCTATGTTATCATGGAAGCCATTAATGGAAGCTAAGCTAATATGCAAGTAAATTAAGCTAAAATGATGTAAAATGTGAGTGCAAGTGCAAATGATTTTAACAACATATAAGTTTGTTGTTAAAATATGGATCCATTTGTCTCCACATAGTAACCTATTTATAGGAGGAAAAATGAGAAATGAAGGGTTGAGATTAAAAGAGTTAATCAATGGTCAAGGATGGAGGAAAGATGAAACATGGATCATGGATTCTCATCAACGAATGAGAATCAATGATCACATGGATCAAGGAAAGAATCAAGGGCCCATATTCTTCCAAACAAACACACTCAAAAATTGCACAAGAAGTCTTGTAAGTTTGTTAGGAGAAAAAATACTCCCTTTTTTCAAATGAGGAGAGAGAATATTCTTTGGAATATTCTCATGGGTGAGGGGAAATTAGATATGTAGCAAATTAAAACAAAGTTTTAATGTGCAAAAGGGGAAGGAATATTCCATGGGAATACTCCTTTTGGAGGAATGTGCAAAGGAGGAATATTACCTTGAAATATTCCCTTGCAAGTGGGGGATTAGATTAATTAGTAATTGATAATTAAACAAAGGTTTAATTAGGCAATTAGGAGAATTTCATGATATTCATTAAATAAAGTGATTTAATGAAAAGGGGGAAAGTGAAATGATATTTAATAAGTTATTTAATTAAATAAGAAGACTTAGGGATTATTAAATAACTTGATGCATTTAATTTAATAGGACGAAATGTTAGAATGAAAGGGGGTGAATTAACTCGATTAGATTAATTAGGTTAACAAATGAAAATGACATAATTAATTAAATAGCTAGGCTAATTTAATCAATTAACTGTAAAGAGGATGGGTTTGAGGATGAAATAGTGTTAGTATACCTGATTCGAGTGTGTATATCATTCAAGACATTTTTAAGTGTTTACAGTCAAAACCCATAACTTTATGCTTTTTCTATTTCCAACACCTATCTCCTCAAAATTAGACACCACTGAACATGCAATGAGCCTGCATGCATGCAAATACCTTATATGTGTAGGCACCTCCATCACATGGGTCCCATCTATCATAGTTAACTTACAATTTGTCAAACATGACTCTTCCACTGTCATAATCAATCATAAGTTGACATAGGAAGTTGTCATACCTCATTACATAGTAACTTATTATAAATTTCACCATATTAGGCACAAATTTAGGTAATCCAAAGTGGACACCTACCTCCACAAAAAATAGCTTACTTGTCACCTTCCTGTAGAATGCCACCTCACCGATAGGTCCCACAAAGTGATAACAATTTTGGTAGGCAATTAACTTAGGAAATAAATCATTAATTATTGAACAATAAATTAAATTCTAATACTCAAAGGTTGAGACACCTTAATCCTAACATTCTTCCACTTGTCGAAGACCTATCAAGAGTAATCTGCAATTAACTCTCAGGGTCATGATGCCCATGGAAACAATATAACATCTAAACTTATCTTTGCTCATTGGCTTTGTCAATGCATCTACAACATTCATTAGAATGTCAACCTTTTCCAATTTAACCTTCCCATCTTCACCATATCATGAATAAAATGATATTGCACATCAATATGCTTTGTTCTGACATGAAAAGTAGATTATTTGCCAATAAAATGATATTCTGATTGTCACAAAAGATAGTGATATGTCTTTCATCAAGCCCAACATCTAAACATAACCACTTAAACCAAATTGATTCTTTACAAGCATAAGTAGCTATCATGTACTTTGTTTCTATCATGGAAAAAGTGACTACAACCCACCGCTTACTCATCCAACTAATGACACCATGAAACATCATGAATACATATCCACTCGTGGATCTTCTATTGTTAATGTCTCCTACCCAATTCTAATCCTCAAACCCACAAATATAAACTGAATGCCAAGGTCCAATAGGATAACCCTAAAAACACGAGGAATACTCAAAAGAAACCCACAAGTATTTGAACACTCTCTTAACTACATCTCAATGCACCTATCTAGGATTAGCAATAAAACAACTTAGGACTCACATTGCTTGGGCAATGTCTGGCCTTGTACAAACCATAACATACATCAAACTACCTACAACACTAGCATAGGGTACTCTGGTCATTTCCTCCATCTCAGAAGGAGACTTTGGACAGTCTTCCACAAAAATATTTGTCCCTTGTATTACAAGAAAAACTAATTGTTTGCAAGTTGTCATGTTGAATCTCTCTAACACTAAACTCACATACTTACTCTGGCTTAACCAAATCTTTTTGTTATCTCTATATATTCTAATCTCCATCCCTAGGATATACCAAGCTGCACCAATATCCTTCATTTTGAACTATGATGACAACTGAGACTTCAAATCTAAAATCAAACTTTTGTCTTATTATCAACCTACAATGCAATGATGAGAATACAATCATTAACAATTTTGTGGTAAACATAATGATCATATTTAGATCTCAAAAATCCCAAACTCAACACAAATTATGTGTCAAATTTTTGGTCCACATCCTAGGAGATTGCTTAAGACCATACAAAGAATTTTTAAACTTGCACACCAGAAGTTCTTTACCTTTAACCACATATTGTTCAAGTTGTGACATATAAATTTCTTCCTCCAAGTCACCATAAAGGGAAGTTATTTTTATATCCATCTACTCCACTTCTAAATCATACATTGTTGTTAGTGATAACATGAACTAAGTAGATGCCAATTTTATTATAGGAGAGAATATCTCACCATAATCTATTCCCTCCACTTGTGAGTAACTCTTCATGACCAAAATTTCTTTATGCTTCTCAACACTGCTATCAGGACCATATTTCTTCTTGAACACCCATTTGCAACCAACGAGTTTACATCTTTCAAGAAAAGGTACTAGATCCCATGTGTTATTTTTCTTCAATGAAACCATATCCTCATCCATGGATTTCATCCAAGAATTCACATCACTCATACAAATTACTTCTTGCATAGTCCTCGGCTCATCAACATCAACAATCAAAGAAAAAATATAATTAGAATCTAATTGTGAATAAGAAAAGCTTTCAAGTTGTCACCTAATATGAATGGACCTCCTCATACCATTATCGATGAAGACACATTTAACATATTTTTTTTCCAACTTTGACCTTTTCTCCTTTGGAACATGAGCATATACCTCACAACCAAACACACGAAGATGTCTCAATGAGGGATTCTTTCTTGACCACAGCTCCATAGGTGTCTTCTCAACAAGAGTTGATGTAGGAGATCTGTTAACCAAATAGCATGTAGTGGCAACAACTTCAACTCAAAACTTTTGTTCAAGGCTAGCTCCACTTAGCATACTCATATCCCTCTCCATCAATGTCATGTTCATCCTCTCTGCAACTCCATTCTATTGAGGTTATATGGAGTTGTCTTATTCCTTTCTATCCCATGTTCTTTATAGAACTTATCAAAATTTATTAAGAAAACCTTAGCATAATTACCAGTCCTCAAACACTTAATCTTCCTACCAGCTCGATTTTCTATCAAGGCCTTGAATTCCTTAAATAGAACGAGGACTTCAAATTTACTTTTGACAAAATAAACAAATGTCCTTCTATTGTAGTAACAAAATACATAGACTTGGATAATCAAGGAACATTTATAGGACTAAACACATCAAAATGCACATAGTCCCAAACCTTAGAAGATGCATGAGAATTGTGATAAAATTGAACACAATTTTGATTTCCATAGACATATTGTTTGCAAAAATTGAATTCAAGATTACAATCATCAATCCCCTCGACAAGGTATTTATTTTTTAGGGTTATCAAACCATTTTCACCAATGTAACCAAAAATTTGGTTCCAAAGCATTGTCTTCTCTGTAGGTAACTTCATCTCCAATGCATGTGCACCCTGGGTACCAAAAAATTAGGACCATCAAAAGTAGATGTAAATTTATTCTAGATTGTTGGTAATTGGTGAGGATAGTGACTTAGAAGTTATTTTCTTCATTTCCATAAAAGAACTATTGCACTAAATTATGCATGCATCCGTCTGAAACATAAACAAAATGCCTATCTAAACTTCTTAGCAAGAACCATAGCTCCTCTAGTCATCTTGAATCCTCCATTCGAGAAGACAAGCTACACACCCATATCATTCAACTTACTTATAGAAAGAAGGTTTCATGCCAAACTAAGGATATGTAGGACACTGTCAATCCCCTTCACTCTACCATCTAGGAATCTTATCTTGATTCTTTGATGAGAAAAAATCTTCACGTGAGAGTCATCACTTAGATACCCCTTCCCACCATCATAGTTTCATACTTAGAGAACCAATATCGATGTAAAATCATATGGAAAGAAGCACTCAAGTCTATAAACCACACATCTTGTGATGCATATGCTGCCAAGGTAGTGACAAAAGCATCTACATCATCTTGAGAGGATTTGTTAGAGTTAGAATTGAAGAATGACTTATTTAAACCTTTTTTCCTCCTCCTTACATTCTTTGTGAAAATGATCAAATTTTCCATAATCCCAACATTTCACCTTGGTCTTGCCAGGAGACTTAGATCTCCCATGAGATTTGGATTCTGACTATTCTTGCTTCATGTTCTTCTTTTTGTGTTTTCTTTTGTTCTTCCATGAACTGGTAGATCATCCTTAGCCATTCCAAAAAAAATTCTTCCCATCTCTTTAGATAGCAATGACACAACTGCTTCATCCATCTTAAAGGTGGTGATAGTATTTCCAATGACCATGACAAGGTGGTCCCATGAATTTGATAGTGAACACAAAAAATTCATGCAACGATCCTCCTCCTTCATTTTCACACCAATAGAGCTAAATTGGGCAACAAAAATGTTGAATGCATTCAGGTGATCTGTGACAAATCCTCCTTCCTCCATCCACAAAGAATACATCTTCTTTCATAGGAACAACTTATTTACCAAGGATTTAGCCTAATAATTTGAGCAAGTTTCTTCCAAATAAGTGCACCAATCTTCTCTTCATGGATATTTAGGAGAAATAAATAAGCCAAATAGAGTTTATCAAACCCTTAGTCTTTTGATCCATCAAATCCCAATCTTTGTATTTCATGCCCGATAGAAAGGTTCTAGAAATAGCTAACCACAAATCATGATCTACTAGCATGTCTTCCATCTTGAGCTTTCATAGCTCAAATTTACCTCCATTAAAATTTTCTATTTCAATTCTACCAGATGTGCTCACCATCTCCTTCTTGTAATAAGGTTAACAAAAAAATTCTACAACAAACCCACTCAAAAGAGATTAGTACAAAAAGCCATTTACCCACAATAGGAAACATAGATGATCAGGCTTTGATACCAACTAAAAGGAAGTCGGGTACGCAAAACATATTCCTACACCAATCTATTAGAGGAGAGGATGTGCAAATTTCTATAGTTTCAAATCCTTATTTAGTTACAATAAAGAAGATGCACATAATAGTTAAAGATAAAAAACAACACAGGTACAAGAAAAAACATAACACTAGATATACATGGGAAAACCCTTGCAATAAAAAACCCACACTCCAAAAACATAACTCAATATATATTATTTAACAACAAAGGGTTATAATATAGTGTCCGAGCAATGCCCTTCAAGAGTCTGACAGTACAACAAGAATTTGAAGCAATTCTGATAGCATAATGATGTCTTAACTTAATTCTTCAACTTATCATCCTCAAAATACACGCACCAAGTATTTATAATACTTTGACATGAAGAGAGGATGAAAAAACTTTCCACAACCAAAACCTATGCCTAGGATGTGAACATGAGTTCATTATGACATGTTGTCATGGTCAAAACCCATAACTTTAGTTTTTTTCTATTTCCAACACTTGTCTCCTCAAAATTAGCCACCATTGAACATGCAATGAGCCTGCATGCATGAAAATACCTTGCATGTGTAGGCGCCTCCATCACATGGGTCCCACCTATCATAGTTAACTTACAATTTTTCATACATGACTCTTTCACCATTATAATTAGTCATAAATTGACATAGCAAGTTGTCATAGACCATTACATAGTAGCTTATGACAAATGCCACCATATTAGGCAAAAATTTAGGTAGTGTAAAGTGGATGCCTACCTCCACAAAATAGCTTACAAAACATGCATGTCACCTTCCATATAGGATGCCACCTCATCGATAGGTCTCACAAAGTGACAATAATTTTGGTAGGCAATTAACTTAGGAAATAAATAATTAATCACTAAATAATAAATTATATGCTAAGACTTAAAGGTTGAGACACTTTAATCCTAACAAATTGCAATGTGCCATTTCCCCTTAGGAACCTTGTTGGAAGTCTATGTTAATGATGGATTGAGCCTCGATGGAAAAGGTTTCATACCTATCCCATTGTTTTAAACAGTGGAAATTAACTCCCACATTAGCAAACACATCAACAACCTTATTCCCCTCGCGATATATATGAGATATAATTATCTCATCAAAGATTTTCATCATGCTAAGGGAATCCCTAATAAGTGTTTCAATAGACCAACTAGGAATCCCCTTCTAACCAAATTTTTTTGTAGCCCTTAGAATGAGCTAATCTTAGAACATTATAGGTCATCACAGCTTGAACATAGTGGTTTGTCTGGGTACCCAATGGGAGTGCCACCACTAAAATAAATAATATACTAAGTGAATGACTTGTTCTAATATTCTTCTATAAATTTAGGTGCAAGCTAATAAAGTTGTTTTAGAAGTTGCTCATTTTTAGACTCTTTTTGAGCATTGGGCTAATGCACCTATACTATTGCATTAGGGCAACTTTTCCCCTCTACCAGGGTCCTTTTCCCTTCTTGACGACCTATATATGGTCATAGCCATAATAATTTTTACTAGACATAATACACATGTGGCTCCCACATGTCTCTCCTATTGGAAATATTATCATTAAGGTCAAAGTTGTATGGATAAAATGGTTAGAATTGTTATCATTGATGTCAAAAGAAGACTTCTGTGATGAAAAGTTCATTAATTGAAGACAAGGAATAATAAGAGTTTGATTTAATTTATTTATGGCCGACCTCCATTTAATTATGGTAGCACTGGATTTAAAAGGAATAAATCAAAATAGAATATTAATTAAAGGGGTCGACACCTTAAGGAAGTCTTATCTCTCATGGATGGTTGATCTCACATTAAATAAATATTTATCAAAGATGACCTCGACCTACTTTGAAAGGTGAAATTAAATATTTAAAATAAATTTTGTCAAATCTTGACAGACCTATTTTTGGTAAAGTGCATGATTTGGATATAAAAACAAGTTATTTTGGAGGTTAGAAAGTAAATTATTCAATACAAAATCATTCCTTTTAAGAGTAGAAACTAGGAGAAGAGAAAATTTAAGAAGAAAAGGAGTAGGTTTATAGTAGTCTTGTGCCTAATTTGGAGTAGAACTTTAAGGCAGATTTATAGCTGACACTATGCATGATTTAGAGCAGACCTTTAAGGTAGATTTGTAGCAAACATTTTGACATGATTTGCAATGGAATTGGAGTAGACCTAAGAGCATATTTTTAGCAATCATTGTGCTTGATTTGGAGTAGACCTTTATGGGATATTTATAGCAAACATTGTGTCTGATTTGGAGTAGACCTTTATGGGATATTTATAGTAGATCATGAACATGATTTAAGAAAGATTTATAGAAGATCTTGAAGGTGATTTAAGGCAGATTTATAATAGATCTTTTAAGTGATTTAAGGAAAATTTATAGTGGATCCTAAAAGTGATTTTAAGGTATATTTATAGAACACTCTTGAAGGTGATTTATATTATATCCCAAGGAAGATTGAGCAGTTTTATTAGAGCAATTTTTGAGGAAGACAAAGACTGTGTTGTGATTGAGGTTGGTGCCTCATATTGAAGAGATCAGGAGGTTGGTGCCTCTCATTATAAGAGATTTGTGTCTTTTTTTGGGTTGGTGCTTAGTTGTGGGGATTGGTGTCTCCAATGAGTTGGTGCCTAAAAATCTTGTAAGTGGGGATTGATGTCTCTAGTGGGTTTATGCCTATAAAAGAAGTTTGTAAGAGTAGGTTGGAGCCTACGAAGAAGATCTATATGTAGACACATAAAAATGACCTAGGCCTGCAAGTTCTATTTTCTCCATATTTCTTCCTAGCATAATTAAAATATTTAATTATGTCCTATGGTCCAATTCAACTATTAATTAAATAATTCATAATTATTTAATTAATTCATGTCTTTTATTCCTCTTGATTATTTCAATGAATAAATGTTATTTATTTAAATACGTCACTAATATTCCAATGTCTCTTTAATTATCCTTTGTCCATTATCCCCTCCCGATTATTTAAATAAGTAAATTTTATTTATTTATTTAAATATGCCATTAATTTCTAAATATCTTTTCATAATAAATATTTTTAATTTTTTTTTTTAATTATTGTCCACCTTGGCATTCTCCTAATTTTAAATAAAGAAATTTATTTAAAATTGTCACATGACCCCACCTTTTGAATTAAATTAATTTTTAATTCAAAATAACAACTTTCTCCTCTTAAATCAAATAATTTTTAATATTATTTGATTTTTCAGCTTTCTCTTTTTTTGTGCCATCCTTATCTCCTTGTCATATGCAATCTTGTCCCTTGATTTGATTTTCTTAAATCAAATCTTGACCATTCATTTAAAAATTCACCCTAATGTTGCCCTAACCCTAATTGTGGGTTGCCACATTCAATCTTGACCATTGATTCTAGGGCATTTGTCAACTTTCAATCTTGGCCATTCATCCAAAATTGACTTTTCTATAAAATGGCAATTTTGGCCTCATTTGAGACACTTCATCTCTTGGCATCTTAGCATCCTGACATCTTGGCATTTGCATACTTAGGCTTGTTTCATAGTTGCTTCATAGTTGCATACTTGCATTGTGTTGCATTTAGATAAAATCCTTCAATATTTGCTTAGGACATTGTCATTATCATAGGTTGCTCATCACAAATATGAGGGAAAACATAATATTACAAAAAATAGAGAAGGTGCAATGGAGGTCAATCATGGAGTTTGAATACATTTGGTAATATTGTTCTTGTTTTTATATTGTTTACTCCTTTGTGTTTCATTGTTTGCTTTGGGTTATCTTGTTTTATGCTCTAATATGCTAACTTGAATATTTCCCATAGTTACACTATATATATAAGTAATATTTTATCATGGCTTTCTCTTACAAGGGTTTCCACGTAAATCATGTGTTCTTCTTGTGTTCTTAGTTTCTAGATCTTGCATGTATGTTATTCAATGATTTTAAGTGGCTAATATTTTCCAATTAACTAATAGTTGAAATTTGGAAATCCAAATTTGGCTAATAGTCCAAGTTGTAACACGACCTAAATCGTCATGTTTTTATAAAGTTTTATATTAGTCTTATTTAAATTGCCAAAGAATTTATTTTATTAAACTTTTAAACTGAAAAAATTACCATAAAATTTGATGCATGATTAGATTATATTCACCTAAATGTTATAAGTTATAGTAGAAATCTAAATTAATTCGCTAATAGTATATCATAATTATTAGTTTCTTTAGGGCCATTACACCAATATTTAGTTACCACCATTGATTTAAAAATATAATCTAACGGCCCTCATTGTATACCTGGGGTGTAATGCTCATTGGGCCTAAAATTTCCTTTGAATTGTTGATATCCATTGAGATCAATGATCCAAAAGCAATTTTAGGACCCATGATCATTGCATCCTAAGTACATTTTACCCCACAAAATTCAATGAGGGTTGTTAGATTATATTTTAAATCAATGGTGGAAACTAAATATTATAGAGTCCACCCCTTAAAACCATTTATCATTTCCACCCTCAGCCCCCTATTTTTCCATAAGAATTATTTTTCTTAAGTGGAAGAATTCACCATCATAATTAATGAATTTTACTATTATTTTCCATGATTCACCAAGATTTTCTATAAAATTTGAGTGATGTAAAAAAATTCGCCAATAAAATCAATATTTTTCAAAAAAGGAAAGCTTCACCAATATAAATTGATATCTTTTTTTAAATGAAATATTTTTCAAGATTTTATATCTTTTCTTGAGGGGGGTTTCTCAAAGTTATCACCGGTGTTATTGATGTGGATGACTAAATTTTAAAGTATTATTATTGTGATTGATTAAATTGTGAAAAGTAAAAGATTGTTGTATATTGATTCATCCCCCTCTTAGTATAAGTGTGTGTTTCATCAATTGGTACCAGAGTTGGTTCCTTCAAAGTTAGCCTAACCACTTGAAGGTAGATCTTAGAAACACACATGGCAGAAGGATTTGTATTTACCTCAAATAGGGCACCATTATTTGATGGATCGAATTATGTTTTTTAGAGTATAAGGATGGAGACTTACTTGAAAGCACTCAGGTATGATATTTGGAGATTGATTGAAGTTGGTTATACTCCTCATACAACTCCATTAATGGATCAAGCCAAAAAGAAAGCAAGCAAGAACAATGAAAAAGCAAACAATACAATCTAGTCTAAATTATCTAAAATGAAATTTGTGAAGGTTATGCACTGCAAATAAACTAAGGATAATGTGGGGCAAGTTGAAAAATACATATATGAAGGAGACAACAAGGTGAATAAGGTCAAGCTTCAAACCCATAAGAGATAATTTGAGAGTTTGAAAATGAAGGACGAAGAATATATCATTGTCTACCTACTTAGTGTGGATGAAATTGTCAACACCATCTGTGGTTTTAGAGAAAATATTGAAGATGTAACTATTATGTAAAAAATTTTGAGATCTCTTCCAATGAGATTTAATGCAAAAGTTTATTCCATTGAGGAAATGAAGGATCTAGATACCTTGAAGATGGATGAGTTGCATGGGATCCTAATGAAATATGAGATGTTTTATGTGAATTTTTTGCTAAGAGAAGAGAAAGTTATGAAATAACCTTTTTGAATTAAAAGGGAGATATAAAAAATAAAGAATATTATGATCCTTTGGTTAAAAGAGAGATTAATAAAGAAGATGCACAAAGACTCTTAAAAAGGGAGAAATAATTTATTTATTAAACAATAATTAAAGACATCCTTTGTGAAAAGGTGTGATGGTTTGGAAACCATCCCTTAAAAGGATATATAAATCATTCATGTGAGACTTGGAAAAGGGGGAGAACATTCAAGAAGAGAAGAGAAAAAGGAAAGAGAAATTCAAAGGGCACAAAAGAGTGAAGGTTTGGGTCATTGGCTAGCATTGAAATATTTGGAGAAGGGACATGTTAGCTACTGAAAGTGCACCTTGTTGAACCTGGTGTTCAACACCTTAGTGTAACATGGGAAGACCTCTAAGGCTGTGGGTTAGTTGTAGATTGAGGTCAACCTCCGGAGAAGGCCGACTTCCTATGGTGTCACCTAAACTATTGACTGATGAGGAAAAACGAAGAAAGATATTCATAAAAATGAAGATAATCTATTTCTATTGTGATGCACCTAATTGAAAACAGGACTATGAAATTCAGAACTTTAACACTCTACTTATAATGACTAAAAACTTTTTTAAAAAAAATGCACAACTTACTCTTGTATGTCACTGTATAAGTATTTCATAACAAGGTCGTAATGCTCAGACTTCTAGAAGGAAAATGAATTCACAACTACAAGCCATTTACAAAATTTGGATACAAATTATGACCTGCACTAACAATATTTTGCATAAAGGTGTTGAATAAGAGATAAAGCTATAAGGAAATGATAATACCTCACAAATAACTTTGATGAAATCTCTTTGATGCACACAATGAAGCAAAGAAAGAGAAGCCAAATTTCCAAGAAATCATTAATATTCAAAGGTCTCCACTATATTCCATATCCAAAAGAAAACTGAGTTACAAAGTTTGCCAATTTGAGAAAGGATTGCAAAAATCACTAACTCTCAAAACTGCAAAGTAAGAACTAATTACAATGAATCGTCATAAGTGATTATATCCACCTCTCCAAGTAGTTCCACTAAAAGGGGTTCTAGAAACTCTTAAACTCGTATGCTTTCAAAAAGCCCCAAAAATAACAATTGATTCTTCTCCAAAGAGGCACCAAAAGGTTGAAAAGTCCAACTTGACCTTGTCAAGTATGATGACTCCTCAAAATTCCCTCCAAAAGCTCCAATTTTGCCTCAAGAGCAAATAAATGCTCCTATTATTTTGAAACATGTTGGTAACTACTCCAAACAACCCTAGATGCTTGCAAAAGCATAAATGAAGGTAAATCTTTGTGTTTCCTCAATCAACCAAGTAATCCTTTTTGCATTTATTAATAACAATATGACCATTTAAGGTTTATAATTGCACCTTTAAAGTCATACGTTTTACATAGGATAAGTATGCAAATAAAACCTTATGAATATCATAATGCACATACAGGTTGAAAAGGCACCTAGGTAATGAGGTGGCATTTATATATTGATGTGGCATTGACGTTTCTAAAATTGTGAAAACACAAAAGACATTATTTACCTAAGGTATGGGACACTTACCTTGGCCGTGGGATCATTTAGTGATTGCATTTGATTTTATAAATGAATGGAAAAAATGACATGTTTCATCTGCCAAAAGAAATAGGGTAAAAACCCTAAGGCAAAGAATCGAGCCATACTTGTCAAAGATATTTCATTTTTACCAAGCTTAAAGAGGAAAACAACACTGCTAGCCATGAGGGTTTCAGTTGAAGCTTTTATGGTGGATTTCAACATATTTTCAAGCAAAATCAACCAAAGAAAAGCTAGAGGTATATGCTTGAAACTGAGCCATCTTTACAAAAACATAAATATATTATACTTTGTTGCTATTTGCATCTTTTCAGGCATTTTCCTCTGTTGATGCATTCAAGTATTTATTTCTTGTAAAATATGAATGCTCTATTTTTGTTTCTCATAGTCGAGGATTTTGATCTCCTCAAAAGCTTTTCAGGGTTTCTTCTAACAATATTTGCATTCAGTCTTTAGCTGGCCGTGGATAAAACTTCTGCATTTTTTCCTTATACATTCTACTTCTGGAACACCTGTGTAAGCTCAAATTTTTTGTTCTTTTCATTATTTGACACCTTGGAAATGGGTCTCTATATTATGGCATGCGTGCCTCTCTTTACCATCTGGGCTTATCTTCTTATTCCAATAGTTGCGGCTTAGCCTTCAAGCTTCTATTATAACTTAGCTTTGTATTACTACCTGACCTAGGGTTTGTTCCTCTTGCGGGTCGTGGATTTGTTTGCTTATATTATGGCCAATCTTCATGCATTCTCCTCATTCTGCAAATTAAAAGACCCTGTGTATGTGGATGTGATCTGTCTCCATTTGAATCTGACACCACCAAGCCCAATTTTGTATAAATGATTGAGAGAAGAACATAAACCGCAACATCTTTAGGATTCAGATTAAAAGCAGTATCCTTGTGATCAACAGGTGTATAACTGAAAATATGTTATACTTCTGTGAATCCTTGCATGCGAGGATACTCAATAATGAGTCCTTGCAAATCAATTCACAGCTCTCTATCCGAGAAGAGCAGGGATTGATATTGTGGCCCTCAGATTGACCCAGTTACCCCTGCAAATACAGTCTCGGAACGAGAGATTCAAAGAGGAGAAGCAAGAATGCCAATCTCCATGAATCCTGTTCTTGTAATGCAACAATGAAAACTAATCTAAATGACTGTAAAATGCAATAAACAAAACTAATTTATTGAAATGAAAATTGATCTACATGCAATGCCATAAATGAATTACTTTGCAAATTAATCTACTATGATTAGCTAAATGTAATATTAAACTATATGCTCTAAAACTAAGATGCTTATAAAATCAAACTAATGTGTAATCTCAAATGATAAAATTCAAAAAATTTGTAGCATAAGCCTGATGTAAAAATTCGTGATCCCTTTAAATGAGAATGAGAGGGCTCATTTTATAGGCAAAAGTGGAATTGAAGGCAAATTCAGAAGCAATGTGGGATAAATAGAAAAATAGAAACAAATCTTGATTGGAATTCTTTTTTTAGTTTATTTCCCTTTTAACTGATTTGTTTCCTTTTTTTTCATCATAGGATATTCTTGAGAGGATATTTCATTTATTTTATTTAATTTAAGATGATAATATCTCTTTTAATAAAATAAAATAAGATTATGTAATTTAAAAATGAATATTAATAAAATAAAATAAAATAATTTAATTAAAAATAGATTTAATTAAATAGCATCATTTTATTTAAGTAATATTAACTTCAATTAAATAACATTGTTTTTGTTTAGTAAAGAGGGATTTCCTTCTTTGATTAAATAAAATTAATGAAAACATTTATTCAAATATAGGAAAATTGAAACATTTGAAATAGTTATGAATTGATTAAGAAATTTGATTTGAAAATGCGACAATCATTGATTCAAAAAGTTGATGTTGACAAATTAAATAAATGGGGCCAAAAGTCTAGGTGACCATTTTAGGTTGCATACATTTGCCCCTCTTTGACTAATGTGAGGTCGACTCGGGATCACATGCAGTCAAAGAATGAAGTTGCAATGTGAGATCGATTTGGGATCACAAAACAACTCAGATGTGAGGTCGACTCAGGATCACATCTGGACAAACATAAACAAAAGGCCTTTGAACATGAGGTCGATTCAGGATCACATCCAAAGTGAGAGATAAGAATCTCAAGCAAGGTTGCCCCAAGAGAAGCAATTGATAAATTGATAAAGTTGAATCAAGGATTGAAGTTTGATAGGTACTGCCCCTCGTGATCAAAATCGAAATGAGATAGAGGAGAAATAATAAATTGAAAAATTTGATCAAATCAAACAAAAGATAAGGTTCTTGATGTAAGATGAAAAATATAAGAATCATAGAACCCAGGTAGATCAGCAAGAAAATTATGCCCTAAG